>VZQC01006864.1:293624-307973 GCA_009823505.1 Rhizomys pruinosus
TTTTTTTTGTCTTTTTTGTGACAGGGTCTCCTTGTAGCCCCTGCTGGCCTGGAATTCACTATGTAGACCAGGCTGGCTCTGAACTCACAGAGATCCACCTGCCTCTGTCTCCCAAGCGCTGGTATTAAAGGCATGCACCACCATGCCTGGCCAAAGTATTTATTTATTTATTTATTTTTGGTCTTTTTGAGACAGGGTCTCCCTGTAGCCCCAGTTATCCTGGAACTCACTCTGTAGACCAGGCTGGCCTTGAACTCACAAAGATCCGCCTGCCTCTGCCTCCCAAGTGCTAGGATTAAAGGCGTGCACCACCACGCCCGGCTCAAAGTATTTTTTTTTTAAAGAACCAAGTCAAAACCACAAAATTAAGGCCTTTTCATACCACTAGGATGGCTATACTCAAAAGAACAGAGAATAACAAGTGTTAGCAAAGAGAAATCAGAACCCTAGCACAATATTGGTGGGAATGTAAAATGGTACAGCTACTTTAGAAAATGCCTGGCAGTTCCTTGGTTAAACACGGAGCTATCATTTTACAAAGCAATTCCACTGTCAGGAAATATGCGCAAAAGAAGGTATGGTTACAAACAAAAACATGGCTTAGGAATGTTAAGAGCAACATCAATCATAACAGCCAAAAGAGGGAAACGGCCCAAATGTCCATCAGCTGATGAATGGATACACAAAATGTGGTATACTGACACAAGAGAGTATTACTGTGCCACAAGCAACAAGGAACATGTCACAGCAAGGATAAATCCCAACAACGTCGTGCTAAATGTAAGAAGCTAATCATAAAAGACCTTGATTCTACTCATATGAAATATCCAGAGCAGGCATGCTACTGAGATGGAAAAATCAGTGATTGCCTACAGTTTGGGGTCAGGGCAGGGGACGGCTAAAAAGGCACAAGTTTTCTTTCTGGAGTGATGAAAATGTTATAAAAATTTACTGTGATGATTGCTGCACAGGTTTACTAAAATACTAAAAACCCCTAAATGGTACAATTTAAATGGATGAGTGTTAGGTATTAAGTAATATGTCAATAAAGCTGTCACCCAAAAGGGAGGGAAAAGGTTACACAAAAGAGGGGGTAAGCTTTGGAGCCAGGCTTTATGGGTGCAAAACTCCATGCCCTTCTAAACTGTGAGCAATGGGTAGTGCTTTTCAGGAAGGCGATGCTTGCTAGTTCCCGCTTCTCTTCGCCGAGCAGTCAAGGAGTCTGAACTTAGACTAACAGCATCCAGTTCACTCGCTTTTGGTCTCTGGCCGCCCGACCCAGAGAGGGAGAGAAGGCGCACAAGGTCACACAGCCGGCCGGACCCAGACAGACCAGCATAAGGGGCCCGCAGCCTCTCGCTTCCCTCCGCCCGGGCATCACCAGATTCGGGGAAAGTCTCCTGTTCTCCCGCGCGCTTACAGTCAGGTCACCGCTCTCACCTGCTTGGACGCTGCACAACGCAGGGAGACAGCCCACAGCTCGCATGGCCGCCGCCATGATGGAGCCGAAGCGGCGCCGCTGCCTCTCTCTGGGACGTCTTCCCCACAGCCTGCGGCGACCGCGCCTCGTCAGACATCCGGCATCAGCGGAAGCTGGATGTACGGGCGAGGGCTACAAGGAAGCTCCTACGCGGGTGGGAGAATTCCCCCGAGAGGCCACCAAGTAAGTTGAATCAGGCTCAGCCGCGGACAAACTTGAGGGGGTCCTCGTGCTAGGACCCGAGGCAGAGATGGGATAGAGGCGTGGCCAGGCTGGGCGGGGCCTGGACGGGGCCTGGGCGGGGCCTGGGCGGGGCCTGGGCGGGCGGGGCGGGGCTAGGTCTTAGCCAACTAAGGTAGATTGTCTGTCAGATGCTTTAGGAAGAGCCAGTCATTTCCAATCCTAGAGAGTCCACCTGCAGCTAAGCGGATCTAAGGAGTGAATGAGACATTTAGATAACTCGTACCTGAGTCCAGTAAATCTCTGTTTATTAAGCATTTAAATTGCCTTGGATTTCACACGCATTTGTGCATTCATACTCATTCTAACAGTTGTTCACACACGTCACATCCTAAAAACAGTGGCCTCAGGCATGGCTTTATGCCATCCCTGCTTGCCCAAATGATTCACATATTTGTAACAGAATATGAAGAACACACATTACTTGTAAGAGGCTAGGGAGCCTGTTCAGATTTCTTCTTTTTGAACTTAGTATAAAATATTCAAACATGCTGGGCGTAGTGGCGCACGCCTTTAATCCTAGCACTCGGGAGGCGGAGGCAGGCAGATCTTTGTGAGTTCAAGGCCAGCCTGGTCTACAGAGTGAGTTCCAGGACAGCTGGGGCTACAGGGAAAGCCTGTCTCGAAAAGACAAAAAAAAAGAAAAAATATGCGAATATACAGAAAAATAAAAGTAGAGTCAAAGATGATCTGGCGTCCCACAGCTGCATCCTCAGTTCCTCTTTGCTGAAGTGGGTAGCCTGTATTCCTATTCTATGGTCTCTCTTGTTTTCAAAAGGCTTTACTTCTCAATTGGCTCAATTAAAAGAGATTCATTAGGGCTGGAGAGATAGCCTAGCGGTTAAGAGCGCCGACTGGACTGCTCTTGTAGAGGACCCGGGTTCGATCCCCAGCACCCACATGGCGGCTGAAAACCGTCTGTAACTCCAACTCCAGGAGAACTCCAGTTCCAGGGGAATCCGACACCCTCTTCTGACCTCCGTGGCATTGCATGACACGGGTGCACAAACCTACATGCAGACAGTACATTCATACACATAAATAAAAATAAAATTAAATTAAAAAAAAAATAAAAGAGATTCATTAAACCTATTTGACAAACCATCTGCTTCAGGATGCTTAGGAACGTTCTTCCTCAACCCCTTGAGGAAGAACCTATTACCACACTTCATTTACTGTACAGGGTGTTCTTAAGCCTGAAGCAGTCCCTAAGCCTGAAGTACTGGTTGATGAGTAAAGAAATCTGTGAGTTCATTGATGGCTGTTGTGGCAGAAGCATTGTGAACAAGACTGACAAACCCTAATGAAGCATAAGAAGAAAGTTACATCTTCTGTGAAAGAACTAATCTAATGCCATCAACCTACAACAGGTTAAACCCCAGGAGAGGGTGCCGTATCCAGGGCCCTGCTTTGGAATATGGGGTACTCAGCACTGGCTACAGATTAGTCTCATTGAAGAAAGTCCATGTTGTAATGTGTATCGATACTTCATTACATCTTATGGTTGGATAAAATTTTATTGTATGGATGTAACATATTTTATTTACCTAGTCATCATTTATGTTGGTTACATCTAAATTTTGGCTATTTTAAACCACTAGGCCATCTCTCCAGCCCCTAAATGTACTTTTTTAAAGTACTGAAAAAACAACTTTTCTTTTTAAGTCTTTGATTTATTTTTAATACATATTATGTGAGATGAGGGTGATATCTAACTTCATTTTTATGCATGTGGCTATCCGGGTGTTGCAACACCATTTGAGAAAGGAAAGGGAAGTGAGGAAAGGCAAAAAGAAAAAGAAAAACCATTCTCTTCCTCCATGACATGATCTTTGCATCTTTATGAAGATTAGTTGCCCAGAGAAATGTGTTTATTCCTGATTTCTCAGGCTGGTTCTACTCTGCTGTTATATTCATGCTTTGCCAGCACCACATGATCCTGCCTACTGTTGCTTTGTAGTAGGAGTTTTGTTTTGTTTTGTTTTGATTGGCCTTTTTGAGACAGGGTCTCCCTGTAGCTCCAGCTGCCCTGGAACTCACTATGTAGAGTAGGCTGGCTCTGAACACACAGAGATCCATCTGCCTCTGCCTCCCGAGTGCTGGGATTAAAGTTGTGGACCAGTACCCCCAGCCCTTGTAGTAGTTTTTTGAAATTGAGAAGTACTGGTTTTTGTACTTTGTGCTTCTTGTAACAAGATTGTTTTAGCTGTTTTTGTTTTGTTTTGTTTTTTGTTTTTCTTTTCAAGACGGGGTCTCCCTGTAGCCCCAGCTGTCCTGGAACTCACTCTGTAGACCAGGCTGGCCTTGAACCTCACAAAGATCCGCCTGTCTCTGCCTCCCAAGTGCTAGGATTAAAGGCGTGCATCACCACACCCGGCTTGTTTTAGCTGTTTTAAGTCCATAATAGTTCCATATGAATAGAATCAACTTGCCAATTTGTGCAAATACAACTGTCATTCTGACAAAGAACTGCCTGAAGTAGGACAATCACTGTTCATTCCACTGTTGGGGTGTGTGTGTGTGTGTGTGTGTGTGTGTGTGTGTGTGTTTATATGTGTGTGTCCCCACTTCTAATACCACTTCTAATATAAGGCGAATCATACTGAAACCAAGTATGCTCACAACACCAGCCACATAAGATGCCCCCCTTCTAGTTAACCCCTCCAGCTTTCTTGTGCAAAAGCTTCTGACCAGAGCACACCTGAAGCTTCTTTCCATCGACTTTCTTCCCTTGTTTTCTTGTTCCCTTTGTGCATTTGGGCCCCTGCTGCAGGTAATGGTAGCTGACAACTTTATTATAGAAAGTCTCGATAAATAGCTTCTGATTGCTATTCTTTAAGTGGTCTTTATTTTCACATTACAAAACATTCCTCTTTAAGAGGAGAAATTGAAGACTCAAAGAAAGTGATAGATATGAACTTGCTCCCAAATACCTTAGGAACATTTGAGTCTTCTAGTATGGATTTAGTCATCCATCAAAACACACATACTTTTTCTTCCTCAGTAAGGGAATCCACAAGTTTAACTCAGACCACTGCTGCCCAAGGCAAATGCCAGTCTCCCTTGCCATTAACTATGGTGCTGTGACTTAGTTCTTGGTTCTTGTTAATACTATAAAAGAAAAAGTGATACAATTCAGTTTTCTGTTGAAGGAGTATAGTCTTTTTTTTTTGGTCTTCTTGAGACAAGGGTCTCCTTTTAGTCCCAGCTAGCCTAGAGCTCGCTCTGTATACCAGGCAGGCCTTGAACTCACAAAGATCCGCCTGCCTCTGTCTCCGGAGTGCTAGGATTAAAGCTGTGTGCCACCATGCCTGGCCCACACATTGTACTTTTGACAATATTTTTAGCCTGTGTTTTTTTTTTTTTTTTTTTGAGACAGGGTTTCCCCACAGTCCCAGCCAGCCCAAAACCACCATACAGACCAGGCCGGCCCCGAACCCACAGAGATCCGCCTACCCCCACCTCCTGAGTGCTAGGATCAAAGGCATGCGCCACCACACCTGGCCTAAAAACAGTTCTTAGCTGCCATGTGGGTGCTAGGACTTGACCCCGGGTCCTCTGCAAGAGCAGTCGGCACTCTTAACCACTGAGCCATCTCTCCAGCCCCTAAAGTATAGTCTTAATGTTTGTGACTTATTTGACTAACTGAAGGAGCATCGTCCTATTGATTTGTTTGAGGACATCTGCTTCCATGCTTCTGTAATAAAGAATGTGGCTGGCTTTGTGTCTGGTTCCTTGGAATTTTCTAAATAATAGGAATGCCCTTGGACCACCACATGTCAGGTTATGCTAATGAGGCAACTCATGGTTGGTTGGCCTCATTAAAAGTTTGGGTCTTTGAGTCAAGTAGCTTCAGTCCAACTTCTAGGGAGGGAAGAGGGACTAAGTTCAGCTGTGTGGTCAGTTGTTCAATCTATCATGCCTAGTTTAAAAAACAAACCCTAATTAAACCTCTGCATGCCATCAAGATTGCTTAGTAGGTAAAAGAGCTTGCTGCCAAGCCAGAAGATGCAGGACCCACAAAATGGGGGCGCCTGTGCATGCACACGCAAATAAACAAGTAGATAAATGAAAGTGCAGTAAAATGTTAATAAATAATACTAGTTCTGTAGATTTAAAAGAAAAGGTGCTGGAGAGCTGGCTCACTGGCTAAGAGCACTGGCTGCTCTTGCAGAGGACCCAAGTACAGTTCCCAGCACCTACATGGTGGCTAACAACCACCTGTAACTCCAGTTCCAGAGGATCTGACACTCTCCTCTGACCTCCAAGGGCACTGGCCGATATGGGTGCACTTAACTCATGCAGGCAATATATTCACACATAAAATAAAAATAATACAGGGAAAAAAAGAAGCTCTGGAGACCAAAGCTCAGGTAAACTCACCTGGTTGACAATACTCTGCCATAGTGTCACATATCAAAGCACCATCAGGGTAACACATTCTGGAGGACAACAGAAATTTTGCATTTGGGATACTGCCAGACCTTACCCAACTATATTATCCTTACTCTGGTTCTGATATGTATTTTTTTTCTTGCTATGATAAAATTGTCGATGCAAACATGCCACTTTCCTGAACTTTGGGTCATTTTAAAGATTTATCTAACCTCGTGGTGGGAACCCCTGAGTTTACATCAAGCTCTTAGATGTGAAGATGACCTAGAGACCCCTGAATTTGTGACTGCTGCCCCAAGTGAGGGAAGGCATAGTTGTAGGCTAGGGATCCTTAACCTGTGAAATAGGCCTTAAGTCTCAATAGTGGGCATCAGAAGTTATTATAGGATCACAAGATTAAAAGCTCTGGATTTCTACACATATATCACATCAACCTACTGAAAAAGATGGAGCAATGCTAACCTATATTTGAATTTTAAAAATAATTGTGAGGAAATTTTTGAAAGATTTTATTTTATTTTATGTGTATGAGTATGTTGCCTACATGTATATAAGTGTACCACATGAAGATTAGAAGAAAGCATCAAATCCCTGAAACTGGAATTATGGGCAGTTGTGAGCTCCCATGTGGATTCTGGGAACTGAACCTTGGTCCTCTGCAAGAACAGCCTGTGCTCTTAACCACTGAGCCAGGTCTCCAGCCTCGACATTACATTTTTTAGAATTATTCATTTTTAAAGGTTTATTTCTCTGCATGTGTATAAGTATACCACATGGGTGCTGGTGTCCACAGAGGCTAGAGGAGGACAGATCTCTGGAACTGGAATTACAGATGGTTGTGGGCCAACATGTGGGTGCTGGGAACCAAACTCGGGTACTCTATAAGAGCACCAAGTGTCTTAACTGTTGACCCATTTCTCCAACACCAACATTACATTTAGTTTTTTTAAAAAAATTAATATTGTGGGTGTGCATGCAGATTTGTACACTAGTGAAGGTTCCCATGGAGGCCAGAAGAGGGTGATCGATCCCCTGGAGCTGGAGTGACAGGCAGTTGTGAACTACCCAGTGTGGGTGCTGGGAACTGAACTGGGATCCTCTGCAAGAGTGGTGCAGAGCTCTTAACTGCTGAGCCATCTCTATGGCTCCTGTTCTAGTTTTCTCTTTAACTGCTATGATGAAACACTCTGACCAATACCAACTTGGGGAGGAAAGGGTTTATTCATCTTACATCTCCTGGGACACAGTTTATCACTTAGGGAGCCCAAGGGAGGACTCAGAGCAGGAACTTGGAGGCAGCAACTAAAGCACAGGCCATGGAGGAATGCTTCTTACTGGCTTGCTCTCTGGCCCATGCTCCAACTGCTTTCTTTTGGGGGGGTGGTATTTCTTTTTTATTTGGCTTTTTGAGAGAGGGTCTCCCTGTATGCTGGGATTGAATCATGCCAACTGTTGTGAGGTTTTTTTTCACTTGTTATTTTCCTTGGGTGTGTGTGTCAGTGTGTGTGCACTCGTGTGGGCAGTTAGGACAGCTTGCAGGAAGCAGTTTTCTCCTTCCATCATGTGGGTGTCAGGGATCAAACTCAGGTCCTCAGGCTTGGCAGCCAGAGCCTTCACCTGCCGAGCCGTGTCACCAGCTCATGAATAAAGTTTTACTGGCATGTGCCCACTTACACCCTCTCATAGAATTGACACCTGCAGGGCATGTGGGCCAAGAAGACTTGCTGTCTGGCTCTCTGCAGAGAACCAGGTTCCAGATGAAGCAGTGGCCCAGTGGGGGTCACAGCCCACCAGGAAAACACAATTCCCACCCACTGCAGGGGTTGGGTGAGCGAGACACAGACATGAAGAGCTGAGGAGCCAGGTGAGGTGGCACAGCCTTCTGTCCTCACACCTGGGAGGCTGAGGCGGAGGACTAAGAACAAGGCAGCCTGTGTCCTCACACCTGGGAGGCTGAGGTGGAGGACTAAGATCAAGGCAGCCTGTGTCCTCACACCTGGGAGGCTGAGGCGGAGGACTGAGATCAAGTCAACCTGCTGTCCTCACACCTGGGAGGCTGAGGCGGAGGACTGAGATCAAGGCAGCCTGTGTCCTCACACTTGGGAGGCTGAGTGGAGGAAACTGGAGATCACATGGCCAGCCTGCTGTCCACACCTGGGAGGCCGCAGGTGAAGGACCTGAGAACAAGGGCAAGCCTGTTCCTCACACCTGCGGAGGCCTGAGGTGGAGGACGAGATCAAGGCAGCTGTGATCCTCACACCTGGGCAGGCTGAGGGAGACTGGAGTTCAACGGCAGCCTCGTGTCTCACCACTGGGGCGCTGAGGGCGAGGCACGAGTTCAAGGCAGCCTGCTGTCCTCACACCTGGGAGGCTGAGGTGGATGGATGGAGTTCAAGGCAGCCTGTGTCCTCACACCTGGGAGGCTGAGGTGGAGGATGAGATAAGCGCAGCCTGGTCCTCACACTGGGAGGTGCAGTGAGACTGAGACACAGGCAGCCTGTGTCCCTCACCTGGGAGGCTGCAGGTAAATGGATGAGTTCAAGGCAGCCTGTGTCCTCACACCTAGGAGGCTGAGGTGGAGGACTGAGTTCAAGGCAGCCTGCTCGTCCCACACCTGGAAGGCTGAGGACGGAGGACTGAGATCAAGGCAGCCTGTGTCCTCACACCTGGGAGGCTGAGGTGGAGGACTAAGAACAAGGCAGCCTGTGTCCTCACACCTGGGAGGCTGAGTGGGGACTGAGATCAAGGCAGCCTGTGTCCTCACACCTGGGAGGCTGAGGTGGAGGACTGAGATCAAGGCAGCCTGTGTCCTCACACCTGGGAGGCTGAGGTGGAGGACTGAGAACAAGGCAGCCTGTGTCCTCACACCTGGGAGGCTGAGGTGGAGGACTGAGATCAAGGCAGCCTGTGTCCTCACACCTGGGAGGCTGAGGTGGAGGACTGAGTTCAAGGCTAGCCTGGGGGATATAGGATCCTATTTCAAAGCACAAAGGTCTGGGGATGTGGCTAACACCTTCCTCAGCACAGAGGAAGAATAAGGGAAAAGAAACCAGAGCAGCCAGAGTCTGCCTCGCAGTTAAGAGGCTGTTCCTGCAGAGAACCCAGATTCAGTTCCCAGCACCCACATGGTGACTAACAATCATCTCTATCTCCAGTTCCAGGGGATCTAATGCCCTCTTCTGACCTCTGTGGGCACTGCATACACACACACACGTGTGCACAAGTGTGAGCCTTCTCATTGTGCTTAATCTACATCTCCACCCCGGGAAACCATATTCTTGGAGTCTAAGGTGTCCCCTGCACGCACTGTCCGGCATGGGCTCGCCTCCACCCTTTCATCATCGAGTGCGCGCCATGCATAGCTCGTACTACTTCCATGGAGCCTGTGAATCTCCATAACACCAGGAATGCATACTCCCCTACAACTATTCTCTAGAGATCGATCACCTCAAACATCAAGAGAATATGCGGGATCCATTTTGAATTGGGGCTAGTTCTCAACAGCCAGCATCCCTCAGGGTACCACGTGATGGGAGTCAGGGGATTTCCCTCCACCCCCAAGGAGGAGCAAACAAAAAGTGGCCTAGGTGTGTGATGCTGTGTGGAACGCTGCATGGCAACAGAGTAGGAGGCCCTGTCGATTGGCCTCTGCGGAATGAATCATTTGGCTGATTAAAAAGCAGGTCTGTGCGCGAGAATAAATCAAAATTCTCCATTACCCATAATACTACGGAACTTCCCGGCCTTCTTTCTTTTTTTTTTTTGTGGGCATAGGGGCAAAGCAGGCCTGCATTTTGTTCAGGAGACCAGCGGGTTGGAAAGAGGTCCCAGACCCTCAATCTGGGTAGCTGGTGTGGTGCAAGTGAATTGGTGAGTGGACATAGGCTGAAGATAGAATTCCATCAGCCTGAAATCCCTGTCCAGGGTTCAGCCAATTCTCTAGGTATGTGGAAAATCACAGCCAAGATGGGAAACGTTCTGTTGTAGGCTTAGGGCCTGAGTTGGAAGGGCCTCTCAGGCCTGGCTATGGAAGTAGACGACTGGTCTCTGCATCGAGAGACCATTCTTCAGTGGCCGAGGCAGGTATTGATGTTCCCTTCTCTTAGCACGGCTTGTGGCTACCATGCTTTATACAAAGACAGTTCATACAAGAATCACCCTTACAGACCATAGCCACAAGCCAGCCAATGGAAACAATTCCCTAATGAGGCTCCTCAACCCAGGTGTGAAGAATTGACACTAAGCTGCTCCGCGAGGCAGCCCAACATTAACAATTTTCTAAGGACAATATTTAATAAAAATTCTTTCTAAAAAGAAAGTTCTTTAGTACAAAAAAAAAAAGCTAAGTCAAAAGTACTGATGAAACCTACGCAATATATGTTACTTTCCAAATTAGCCTATGGCTAGTGAGCACCTACTGTGTGCTTCTAACAGGAATTTTAGGTCAAAAGCTCTGGCTGTGGCAAGCCACAATAGACTAGGCTAAGCCATACATCCCAATATGTCAAACAGATGAAGAGGTGAGAAAGGAGGTTTAATCAGCACATTGGAAAGAGGGATGCGGGCTGGAGAGATAGCCTAGCGGTTAAGAGGCCGAACCGCTCTTGACAGAGGACCCGGGTTTGATCCCCAGGACCCCACATGGTGGCCAAGAACCGTCTGTAAACTCCAATTCCAGGAGAACTCCAGTTACCAGGGATCCGACAACCCTCTTCTGATGCCGACGCATCGGCATGACACACACGGGTGCACCAACCTACATGCAGACAGTACACTTGATACACATGACAAGATACAATAAAAAACACAAAAAAAAAAAGGAAAGAGGGGAAAGGTGGGACATATCCACAAGTTCATTTTTAGTGTGTTTGACCTGCGTTTTAGGTTTAAATAGAGGAAACTGAGACAAAGGCAAGACGCATGTATCATTAGCAGTCAGGGTTAACGTGGTCCAAAGTTCTGTTGTCATCATTTGAGAGGAACTATCTGGCTCTCATGAGATGATCACTTCCGTCCCTGGGAACAACCATCATAAATAATTATCCAATTTGGGCACAGTCTCTGTTGCAGGTTTGAGTTGCTTGGAAGTAATTTTCATCCCTTGTCATAAGCCTTGTTGTCCTGAAATCCAGGGGAAGGGAGGAAGACCGTAAGTGCAGGTACCTGGATGGCCCGCAGCTAGAAAAATCATCTGCCACAGTGACTGCTTAGCTTCCTGTCAGCTCTAGATTTTTGCATCTCAAGTCTGAAAGGAACTGCTCTTAAATACACTTAAGCCCTCAGGTTTCTCTAAACCTAAGGATTTATTGGGTGATGTTATACTCATTGGTTTTCCCAAATTTGAAGAGTCGCTCTATTACTAATTCTCTGATGTACAAAAGTAGACTCAAGGTTCCGCATCATGCATTCTAGGTTTTTTTGTTGTTCTCACCCACTCCCAACTCCCCACGCTCCCAACCCAACCCCTCCACCCGCTTTGTTACACTGTGAGCTTTGAGTGCACAGATCTTAGTCAGGGATTTCCCAGGACCACCTGAAGCCAGAGTACTGGCAAAGGGCTAAACAGGGATACACATCCCTCGCCCGTTTACGTCGCTCCCACCCTCCCCGGAGATTACTCTTGCATGTACCCACCCAACGCCACAACTCCCCACGCCTCTCCCACAAGTGGATTTTTCTGGAGAATCTTCAGAATTGAAAGGGAAGAGTGAGATAGATTCCCAATAGAAAGCCTAATACATTAGACACAACAAGGAGAAATAACATCCAGTAGAGCATTATGAGAAAAAAGAATAACAAACAAACAAGAAGCAACTGAAGGAGGCAAGCAGAGCAACGCCTCCAACACGGTGAAGAGGCATTTGGATTCACATTGGAATACAAACAAAGAGAACACATGCCAGGGACACGAGGAAAGGACAACATTGGAAAGGTGCAGGATAATTCCCACCAATGCTCTACCACCCTGTGGGAGATTCCTACAGTGAGGATCCCCCTGGGGATGGCCCAGGACACGATATTAGAAGTACAATTTGTGAACATTATTCAAAGGAAAATAAAAAAGAAAAAAAAAAAAAAAAAAAAAAAAAAAAAAAAAAAAAAAAAAAAAAAAAGGGAAAAAAAAAGGAAAAGAGAATGAAAAATTCAAGAACGACCTAGGGGAAGAGAATGACAACTCAGAAGGAAGTGGAACATACTGAAAAGATCCCATGTTGAAAAGAAAAGGCAACACCAACAGCAAAGCAAAGAGCTACAGGAGAGAGACTGAGACGCTCCAAAAGGAAGTAGAAATACTCAAGAGAATCACAGATGAAAGTGAAAAATGGAAATCCAAACACTCATCAAATCAAGGGGAGGGAACAGAACCAGCCTCAGAAGTAGCAATGGAGGAATGCAGACAAGACATATCAGGATCCTGAAATTAAAAAAAAACAAAAAAAAAAAAAAAAAAAAAAAAAAAAAAAAAAAAAACTCAAGAGTGGAACAACAGGAACTATGGGACACACTGAAAAGATCAGACATCCACATCATAGGAAAGAGGAAGGAGAAGAATCCATCAGCAGATGGTATTGATCAGGTCTTCAACAGAATGACATAGATGGAAATTTCTCCAAACTAAAAAAAAGACAACCAATACCAAATACAAGAGCACATAGAACAACAAATAGACAAGATCAGAAAAGTAACTTCCCATGCCATATCATATTCAAAGTGCTAGATGCCCAAACAAAGACAAAATCTAAAGCCACCAAGAGAAAAACAACAAGTGACCTATAAGGGAGAACCTACCAGAATTACAACTGATTTCCAGTCCCAAAAATATGAAGGCAAGAATGAACATCGGAGCAAAGGCATTCTCGAGTGTTACAAGGCTATGAAGGCATACCCAGGTTACTATACCAAGGAAAAATTTTGATTATAGTTGAAGGAGAATGGAAAATATTCAATGATATAAACAATATGAAAGAGTACATGTCTAGGAAATCCAACCCTTCAGAGAATATTCTGAGCATTCAAGGACAGAAGAAGGAGCAACTATCCACAGGTCACCTATAAAAAAGAAGAGAAATTTAATAAAAGCATAACTGCAGAAGCAAAAACTCAAAACCAAAAACGCAATGGATAATAAGCGCAAAGGGAGCAACACACATCTTCAGTTATAACCTTAAATACTAATGGACTAACTCCCAATCAAAAGACATAGACTGGGAGATTGGATTAGGAAACGAGAACCCCCTCAACTGACGAGTGGATAGAGAAAATATGGTACTCTACCAATGGAGTTCTATGCAGCATAAGAAAGATGACATCATGAGCTGTGCAGGAAAATGGTGGAGCTAGAAGACTCATGCTGAATGAAGCTAACACAGTCCAGAAAAAACAAACGACAAATAGTATCCTCATCTGTGGATTGTAGTGCCAATTACCTTTTGTAAGTATTTCTTGTGTAGCGGCCCGAGCTTTGTCTAAGCAGTTGGGAGTGATGCATATTGGGAAAACAACAACAACCAACCAGAAAGACTGCATCAAGAACTGACTGAAACAGTGAAACTTCTGCTCAAACAGTCAACTCCGTCATGGAGAATATCTGAGAAAGACTGGAGAAAGAGATGAAAAGCACCTTTGGCAGAATGCATGAAATCCCTTGTGGGTGGGGGGATACGGGGGGGGACACGGGTCTAAGTTTTGATAATCTTGTACGAAAATATATATTAAAAATAATAAAATAAATAATATAAAGAAGAAAGAAAAACAAGGAAACAACCCATCTATATGTTGTCTACAAGAAACTCATCTTACTTCAAGGATTAAGGCACCACCTTAAAGTGAAAGGATGAAAAATTTCCAAGCAACTGGTACCAAAAGAAAACAGTGTGCTATTTTAGTATTAGACAAAAAACTAGACTTCTAAAGTAAAAGAAATCAGAAAGACAAAGAAGGCCATTAGTTTATCAAAGGAACAATTGACCATGAAGATTTCAAATCGTGACTATATACACACCAAACACTGATACACAAAATTAAAATAAAAAAAAAACTTTATAAAGACAATTTCCAGGACCTCAAGGCACAGATTAACCCAGGACACTCATAGTAGGCGACTTCAATATCCCTGAGCCCTTTGGACAGGTCACACTGACAAAGAATAAACAGAGAGATCTGAATGAATGACACAATACCCAAATGGACCTCACAGACATCTACTGAACATTCACTCTAATACCAGAGAATAC
>VZQC01006864.1:310626-380502 GCA_009823505.1 Rhizomys pruinosus
ATACAATTTCAGCCATCTCATATTTGACAAGGGGGCCAAGAAGCCACAATGGAGGAAAGACAGCATCTTCAGCAAGTGGTGTTGGCAAAACTGGATCACCACTTGTAGAAGAATGAAATTAAACCCCTATCTCTCACCCTGTACAAAAGTCAACTCCAGATGGATCAAAGACCTCAACGTGAAACCCCAAACTCTGAAGGCGATAGAAGAAAAAGTTGGCAGCAGACTACAAGACAGGCATAGGAAAAGACTTCCTAAATCAGACAGCAGCTGCACAAGAATTAAAGTTAACAATTGACAAATGGGACCTCATTAAACTCAAAAGCTTCTGTACATCAAAAGAAAGAATCAACATCACTAATGATTAAGGAAATACAAATTAAAACCACTTTAAGAAATCATCTCACTCCAATAAGACTGGCTAGGATCAAGAAAACAAATGATACCAAGTGCTGGAGAGGTTGTGGGGAAAGGGGAACACTCATCCACTGCTGGTGGAAATGTAAACAGCTACTATGGAAAGCAGTGTGGAGAACCCTTGGAAGACTTGGAATGAACTTGCCACCTGACCCAGCCATACCACTCCTGGAAATGTACCCACAAGACTCATCTTACCGCAGAGATAGATGCACAGCCATGTTTATTGCAGCTCTCTTCACAATAGCAAGGAGCTGGAACCAACCCAAGTGCCCCTCAACTGACAAGTGGATAGAGAAAATGTGGTATATCAACACAATGGAGTTCTATGCAGTGGTAAAGAAAGATGACATCATGAACTTTGCAGGTAAATGGCTGGAGCTAGAATATATCATGCTGAGTGAAGTAACACAGTCCCAGAAAAATAAACGATGAATGGTATCCCTCATCTGTGGATGCTAGCACCAATTACCTAATTGTATGGCAAACTAGCAACATTAATGTCATCTGAAAACAACTGTGCTTTTATATTGTAGAATCCCTTAAAAAACCAACAAATAAAAAATGATTTTACTATGGAAGACAGACATAAAGGATAAGAGGAGATACCAGAGTTTAAGGACAAAAATTTTAAATTACCTCACCCACATCTCTCTGAATATAATTAGCTTAAAGATGATATCTTATGCCAGTATTACGAGAAAAGCAACCTTAAGAGTTAGCTATAAAAATATACAAATGATGCTGGGCATGATGGTGCACACCTTTAATCCCAGCACTTGGGAGGCAGAGGCAGGTGGATCTTTGTGATCAAGGCCAGCCTGGTCTACATAGTGAATTCCAGGACAGCTGGAGCTACAGGGAGACCCTGTCTCAAAAAAGACAAATACCCGAAAAGACCAAAAAAAAGACAAATAATAAAAAATAGACAAATGATTGGCTGGTGATTTTGAATGGCAGGAGTGAAGTGCTGACTCCTAGAAAGTCTCTTTGTGCTCGGGCAGAAATAGCCTCTAATACTAATGTGGGTTTAGAGCGCTACCATACACACCCTCTGACTTGTTTGAGTAAGGAGCCCCATAGTAAAAATAGGAATATATTCATACTAGGGCTTACACATGCTCAATTATTTGATTTGTTGTTTGGTTAGTTGGTTGTGACAAGGTCTATTGTAGCCCAGATCTGCCTCCAACTCTCCATGTAACAGATAACCTTGAACTTCTGATCCTCCTGCTTCTACATCTGCAGTGCTGGGATCATAGGTGGGCTCCATCCCTCCTGGTTTATATGCAGTACTGGGGACTGAAACTAGAGCTTCATGCACCCTAGCCAAGCAACTCAATTAAGTGAGCTACATCTTCAGTTCCTTTATGATAGCCTAAAGATGTGGAAGGGTAGCTATTTTGAAAACCAAAAAAATTAAACAAAGACATAGAAAAAATATTCAGGTACAATTTCACACTATGTATGAAAAACCTTACAGTAATGTTTTTCATACATAGTGTGAAATTGTAAAAAACTTTACTGTTTTTCATACATAGTGTGAAATTGTACCTGAATATTTCTCTATAGCTTCATTCACCAGACTCCTGGATGATACACAAGCATCTCAAGAATAAGAGGTGGTAGTTTAAAAATAAAGACTATTGACAGTAAGTATTCCCACCCCTTTGCTAAGAAAGTAACTATCACTTCCTTCATAGACCAGATGGTAAAACAGAGAGTACTTATCCAAAGGGCCCATGACTGTCTGAACAGGATACATGCTATAATGTGAAAAGACTTTCTTCAGAGATAAAATTAGGAGTGGGGGAATAGAGAGATGGGCAGGTGTTGGAAAGATCAGAGATGTGGATAAAGAGTACTAGGTGGCAGCGGCAAAGAGAAAAGATGCTTTGAGAGATAAGGTCAAGGTCCACCCAAGATGTGGGGTCTTGGAAGTGCAAGAAGTAGCCAGAGAGAAGCAGTTTGCTAGAAGTGACCTATAGCAACAGCTTTGGCAGGCAGCAAAAATACCAGCTGACACAACAAATCTACTGGTAGAGGCTGTGATTATTTGTGACTTTTTTTCTACTATGTTCCATAGTATCATGAGTACTAGCATCACAACACTAGATCTCATGAGTGCCTTTGATCTCAAGGTGTCACAGGCTTGCTAGGCACAGGCAAATCCTGCCTAAGGCTAGGGTTCAGTGTAAACAAACAAGCAGTACTCTATTCCTGCCCCATTTTCTTAAAAAAAAAAAATAACCCAGACAGCCGGGCATGGTGGCACACGCCTTTAATCCTAGCACTTGGGAGGCAGAGGCAGGTGGATCTTTGTGAGTTCAAGGCCAGGCTGGTCTACAGAGTGAGTTCCAGGACAGCTGGGGCTACAGGGAGACCCTGTCTCAAAAAGACCAAAAAAAAAAAAAAAAGAACTCCAGTTCCATGGGATCTGATACCATGGGCATCGCATGACATAAGTGCACTTACTTAACATATATGCAGGCGATACACTCATACACATAAAATAATATTTTTAAAAAGAAAAATTAAAAACACTCCAAATTTGTGAACATATTTATAGATAAGCATATTAGTGATCAAGCATTAAAGAATTGATGGGATATTGTGTGTGTCCTGTATGTGCATGTACTGCAAGCGCGCACAAGGCCAGAGCAGGATGTTAAGTGTCCTGTTTTATCTCTCCCCACTTTGCTCTGTGGACACAGAGTCGCTCACTGAGCCTGGAGCTATGCTGGAGGTCAGTGAGCCCCAGCAATCCTCCCGCCTGACACCCTCCCCACAGTGCCAGGGATACCACATGCTCTGGATTTTTTTTTTTAAGATAGCCAATTTTTTTATTATTTTATTTTATTTTATTTGTTTATGTGTATGAATGTACTGTCTGCATGTAGGTTTGTGCACCCATGTCGTGCAATGCCGCGGACATCAGAAGAGGGTGTCGGATTCCCCTGGAACTGGAGTTCTCCTGGAATTGGAGTTACAGATGGTTCTTGGCCACCATGTGGGTGCTGGGGATCAAACCCGGGTCCTCTGCAAGAGCGTTCGGCACTCTTAACCGCTAGGCTATCTCTCCAGCCCCCATGCCCTGGATTTTTATGTGGGTACTCGGATCGGAACTCAGCTCATGCTTGAGTAGCAGGTGCTCTTACCTACCGAGCCATCTCTCCAATTCCAGTTGCGGAATTTTTTTTTTAAGTAAAGTGAGGCTAGGATCCTAAAGATGAGTAGTTCACACTAAGTCCTGCAGAACATAAACTCCCAATGTGACAGCTGCCTGGGGGCAACACAATCTACAGCACAGGGCCTGTCAGTGGATGAGGAATTCTACAAAGAACCCCAATTAGGACTCCAAAGTTTGCTCTCTCAACATAAGATTAACTGAGTAATTTCTAAAAACATAATACAGAGGGGGAAGAACAAGAAACCTTTTGCCTCATATACTGTGTTTCTTTTGTTGTCGTTGTTTTTTTTTTTGGTCTTTTTGAGACAGTGTCTCCCTGTAGCCCCAGCTGTCCTGGAATTCACTTTGTAGACCAGGCTGGCCTTGAACTCACAAAGATCCACCTGCCTCTGCCTCCCAAATGCTAGGATTAAAGGTGTGTGCCACCATGTCCGGCCATATACTGTGTTTTTAATCAGTGCTCATCATCTAGGATAAATGAGGTATGAAACTGCTGGAGTGAAGACATGGACATATGCTCTGCTAGGTGGGCCATCCCTTGTTCTTTAGTATTAGAATTTACACATAACCAACAGGTAGTATAAGAATTAGTAATACTGAAGTGTTGGGCAGTGTATTAGTCACTTTTCTGTTGCTGTGATAAAACCACCATGAGCAAGGGAACTTATAAAAGCAAGAGTTTATTTGAGCTTATGATTGATGGTTCCAGGGAATCAGAGAGCATGGTGGCCGGGGCTGGAGCAGGAAGTCGAGGGTCACATCTCGCAATGAGCACAGGAAGCAGAGAGAGAGAGACCGGAGACCGCAGGGCTTGTTAAACTCACTAAGCCTGCCCCCAATAACATACTTCCTCCAGCACAGCCACACCTTCTAAGACCTCCAAGAACAGTGCCACCAACTGGAGACAAAATGTCTGAATACTTAAAGCCTATGGGGGGACACTCTCATTCAAACCACCACAGGCAGCTTGTAATTTTTTTATGTGTTATGTGAGTGTATGCCATGTGTGTGCCATTGCTTGAGGAGGAAAGGTCAGAAGAGGATGTTGGATGGTAGTTCTAAGTTGCATGATGTGAATGCCAGGAAGCCAGCTCTTCAGGAAGTCGGTGCTCTTAACCACTGAGCCATCTCTCCAGCCCCCTTTTAAATTATGTTTGTCTGTGTATGTATGTGGGCACCTGCAGGAGTCAGTTCTCTCCTTTGACCATGCAGAACCCAAAGATCAAACTCAGGTCATCTGCCTTGGCAGCAATCGTCTTTATTCACTGAGCATCAGACAGCACTGGATCTAGAGTTACGGGTGTTTGGTTGTGAGCCACTTGATATGGGTTCTGGGAACCCAACTTGAGTTCTTTGAAAGTACTGACCCATCTTTCTTTTTTTTTTACATTTTTAAAAAATTTAAATTTATTTTCCTATGTGTATGAATGTACTGTCTGCATGTAGGTCTGTGCACCTTTGTCATGCAATGCCATGGAGGTGAAAAGAGGGTGTTGGATTCCCCTGGAACTGGAGTCAAAGAGGGTTCTCAGCCACCATGTGGGTGCTGGGGATCGAACCTGGGTCCTCTGCAAGAGCAGTCAGTGCTCTTAACCACTAGGCCATCTCTCCAGCCCCATGACCCATCTTTCTAGTGCCCTGTGGGAGATAATTTCTAAAAGTGCTCTGGCTACTTCCTTTTTAAAAAAGTTTTTTTAAGGGGCTGGAGAGATGGCTCAACAGTTAAGAACACTAACTGCTCTGGCAGAGAACCTTGGTTCAATTCCCAGCACCCACATGATTGCTAACAACCATCCATAACTCCAGTTCCAGGGGATCAGATACCTTCTGACTTCTGTGAGCATTGTATGACACAGGTGCATTTACACACATGCAGGCAATATACTCATACACATAAAATAAAAAAATAATAAAAGAAGAAGAGAAGCAAGCACTCTTATCCACTGAGCCATCTCTTCAGTCCCTCTTGGCTACTTCCAAAGCCTTTTCAGTATGGGTTGGAAAGGCTTAGTTCATCCAGTCAAAGTATCTACAAAGAACAATAGGTATTTGAAGACTAAGACTTGGCAGGTAAGAACACTGCCAATACATCTGCCAATCTTTCTGAGGGCAGCTGCCATGTCTGTAGGTTACAAGAAAAAGTTTTCTGAGATTAGGATTATGGAAGGCATACATCAGGCCTGGTTACTTCCCAGTCTGTGAGCGTACTCCTGAAAACAGGTGATGTTTCTTCTCATTTTATCCTGCCAAAACGGCAAGGATGAAGCTCTCTGTGGGTGTCCACTGGATGTTTGGGGGAACAGAGATGGAGTTTTCCCTATACAACTATCCTTTGGGATTAAAGAGAAATCTTTTTCCATTGTCTTCTCTACCTCTTTGGGGGCAGACTGAGGTTTATAAAGGATCATGTTGACAGAGGAAAGAAAGGGCAACAAGAACATTGTGGGTCAAGGCTTCGAGCTTGGAAGTCTAGAGAACTACTCTATTCTATTGACGAGCAAGTCAAATCCCTCTGGTGTCCTCTGTCATAGACACTATAACCTGTAAGGTTTCTTCTAAGGACAGTCTAGATGAAAGACAGGATCTGTGTTCCATATTTGATGGGATTGCTTTTGGCGTTCAAAAATCCTTTTCTTCCAGATCATAGCATGGGCATGTAACACCAGGACAGTGTACATATAGTTGACATATGAATTTATTTCTTTGTTTACTGACAATTCTAGTGCTCAGGTCAGAGTATAATTTCAGTCACTGGGGAGAGATTCCCCCATGAGAGAAATTCCTCACTTTGATAATGCTCTCAAGATAAGACAGCATATCCCATTCTGTACTTCCCTTCTGATACAAAAGAACTTCTATCTATAAACAAATGCAGTCAGTTCTCTAGAGTTTGGTGAAGACTGGGGCATGGGAACTCAGTCAGTGAAAGAACTCCTAAACAGTCATGACTAGTGTGGTTTGTGTTCTCCAGCAGCAGTACAAAAATGGCTGGGTTTGAAAAAATGTACATCTTTGAGGGGTAATTTGGAGATTTTCTATTAAAAGGGACTAGTATTCGAGTCTATTTGATAGATGAAAAGATCCCCAAGATCTTAGGGAGTTGATAGGAGGTATAGATTGTAACTTCAAAAGCCTCCTTAGCCAGTCACTATAAGTCCCTGGAGGTGGACTGGGCCCATCTTAGGTGACTGGTCCAGTTGTTTAGCTAGGTATGCTATAAATGGTCTGTAAGGTTTCAATGGCTGAGTGAGGACTCTTTCAGCAACCCCATTTTCAGTGACATACAATTAAGAGCCTATTCCTCTTGGGAAATTCCAGTGCCCAGGGCCTCCGTGAGGTCTTTCTTAAGTCTGTCAAAGGACTGTTCCTCGGGTCCCTCAACCATGAAAGATGTGCAGGACTCTCCTTTAATTTCTCACACAGTGGCCTGACCATTTTTCCATATGCCAGGATTCCTAATGTTTAGTAGCCAGTTAGTCCCAGGGAAGCCTAAAGCTCTCAGGGAGAGCACAAATCTATTACAGCCACAACCAGATGTCCTGGGGTCAAAATGAAGCCTCAGGAGTGGAGCTTTTCTCTGGCGAATGGAGCCTTTTCCCTTGAAACCATGTATCCTTTCTGAGCTATAAACTTTAAAGTCTGTATACCCTTTTGTTTGGCTGGTTCCACTAAAGTGGTACAATGAAGGTCATCCACATACTGGATTATAGTTCCAGAGCTGAATGTAAATTCCCCAAGGTCCCAGGCCAGAGTCTGACCCTTAGAATTCTTGAGGGAGGATAGTCCAGTTAAGCTGCTGGGCTGGACCCTCAAGTGTGATCCACTAAAAGACAAATAAAAACTGGGAACTCTGGTCCAAAGGAATGCAGATAAAGGCATTAAGTCTAGTACTTTAAACTAACCAAGTCTGGGAGTATCTGTCCCAGTAAGGTAGAAGGAAAGGCCCACATGCACAGTGCAGTCAGCGGAGTAGCAGGCTCCTCTTTAACTTTCATGGCATTCTCAGAATAGCTCAGAAAGCAGAAAACAGTTCCAGTCATTAGTCTTGATAAAAGACTGAAGACATGAAATTTCTCTTGGTGCTCATGACAGGAACAGCACTGGAAGGGGGGAGCACAAGTAAGGCAAGAATGTATGACTCTTGCAAAATGAGTGAGTAAAATGAAAGTGGCTGGCAGTCTCACGGAGAGCAGGCAAGGTACCAGACCCCTCAATCTTTTAGTGGAGACACCTTTTTACCTCTGAAGAGTCAGATCCGCTGTTATGGAGGCTTTCTGCGTTATGTCCTTGTGGAGAAGAAATCAACAAGATGCAAAGGCAGCAATAGCAAGAAGGGTTATTAAAAGAAAAGCACACTCGCAAGAGATACCTACTCCTCACTCTTTATCATCCCTGGCTAAATTTTGTCTTGTGTTCCAGGCCAAAAGCGGTTTGAAATAGACATTTAAGTTTTTTTGTTTGTTTGTTTGTTTTTTGTTTTTGTATTTTCGAGACAGGGTCTCCCTGTAGTCCCAGCTGTTCTGGAACTCACTCTGTAGACCAGGCTGGCCTTGAACTCACAAAGATCCGCTAGCCTCTGCCTCCCAAGTGCTAGGATTAAAGGCGTGCGCCACCACGCCCGGCTCAGACATTTAGTTTTAACCCAGTTTTGCAACTGCTCATGACCTCACAACACAGATGGGTTGATGGAGACATGTTTCCAGCGAGCTACGATTAAACAAGAGGTCCTGTTATCTTTACCGGTTGTTTTACTGAAGGCTGGGTCGTGGGTTTCAGAAAAGACTGCCAAGCTAGCGAGACGAAACGAACAGGAAATAGAACTTGTGCTGTCTTTAGGACCCTCTACCAGCTCCGCAGCCCATGCCTGCCTTCCACCTGACAACCGGTCCCCCTGAGATCCATCACTGCTACCTCTCTGGGTTTTAGAGAACATACACTGTTGAACAGCACCAGCAAGCCAGAGGGCACGCTTGCGCACATTATACTCATCATCTTAAAGCGCGCTGGCCGCCAGGACTTCTGGGAAATGAAGTCCGCTTGAATGTGGCGCATTGATTGGCAGCTCTGATGCCTAGACCTTCGTGCAGGCGCTCTGCACCCGACCTGTGGAGGTGCGGCGTTCCGGGTTCCCAGCACTGTGTGCCGGAGGTGAGGGTTGTGCGTCTGCGTCTTCGAGGAGCCCAGTGGACGCAACGGCAGAGAGACAGGACGCTGGGGACCTGGGGGAGGCCCTGTGGGAACAAGACGGGGTGACCTGGCGGAGCCCGCCTACCGTGTGCAGGGACGTCCCTGGGTGCTAGGGTGCGAGCGGAAAGTCGTCCCCGCTGGCTGCGCTGGGTGTACGTGGGTTCCATGGGCTGCGGGCACTGTGTCGGATCCTGTACTTTCAAGCTGGAGGTCCGGGGTCATCGTCTGTGGTCTTCTGCTCCGTGGGTTCCTTCTTCCCATATTAAGTGCTTCGTGAACGTAGGTGGAATAGACCCCGAATCTCTGGGCCACCGTCTCCCCCAGAACCTGCACCTTGCCTCTTTCAGCTCTTTGCTGCTGGAATGCACCGGCGTGGGCGTGGGGGCCGTACTTGGAGGAGGCAGGATTTGAGGTGAAGAAAACCCAAAAGGAAATGGCAGGTGGCTTTAGGCAGATTTGAAATGGTGATTTTGACTCGAGTGCCTGGCGAGGAATGCGTTTGTCAAGGAAGTGGGACATGAAGATGAAGAAACACTCTGAGGCCGGCCAAGGCATAGAGGGTAAGACCCACTAAAAGTGTACTATGGGTCCTACCAGAGAACGACACAGATAAAATATATTTAGGAACAGTTCTTTTAGAGGTCACACTTTCTATCACAAACTCGAACAATTGTGAGTTGAACCATCACAAGTCAAGACCATCTGTGATCTTCATACTCCTAGGAACCTGTTTGATCACAAATTATGTTATTACATTGAAGTCGCTTGCAGTTTGTCACCAGCGACTTTTTCGTAGTGTTCTTCTGTTCTGTTTTCTGTTTTGAGAGTCTGCCTCAGCCTTGCAAGTGCTGGGGGTGTGTCTCCGTGGGTGTTTTCCCCCCACGTAACTTCACCTACAAATCAAGCTTACCTAAATGCTTGAATATGTTGTAGGATTTTCTGTTCTAGTCCATTGGTCCACTTTGTGGCTTTCTATGAAAACCAATAATTTTAGCATAAGAATTAAAAGCTGCCAGGCCAACAGGATTCAAATTCTACCTCTTGACTTACAAAGCCTGAATTTCCTAATTGCTGTGAAATAGTACCTCCCTTATTGATTTATGGGGATGGAACCATACTTGTAAGAAGCACTTAGCATAGTGCTTCATAAAGAGCATGCCTGTTTAATATGTTTATTTTATTTTTTCCTTTTTTTTTTTTTTTTTTTTTTTTTTNNTTTTTGTCTTTTTGAGACAGGGTCTCCCTGTAGCTCCAGCTGTCCTGGAACTCACTCTGTAGACCAGGCTGGCCTTGAACTCACAGAGATCCGCGTGCCTCTGCCTCCCAAGTGCTAGGATTAAAGGCGTGCGCCACCACGCCCGGCATTTATTTATTTCTGTATGTGTATCAATGTATTGTCTGCATGCAAGTTTGTGCACCCGTGTCGTGCAATGCCGCGAAGGTCAGAAGAGGGTTTAATAGTGCTCCATTGTGTGGCTAGACAGCAGAACATAAATTATTTGATCAGTTTTCTATTTTAGATGCTTACGATATTTAAGAATTTTATTGCATTATTTAAAGGTTAAATGGAATAATACATGTAGTGTGCTTAGGAAGTTAGCTGGCACATAACTCTCAATAACGTGTTAATGGTGATTAATTAAAAGCTCTATATCTATTTTCTCATATTCCTAGGATAAGGTCCTACAATTCTAGAAGGGAACTGAGTATCTATGTTTGAAAACCCTCACTACGTGTACCAGTGATCTCATGCCAACCTCTGCCCCCATCCCTTGTCTGTGGTGAAGGGGGCCTTACAAAGCTCCGCTGGATTTACTTGCCCTCTGCTGGCCTCTCCAGCTGGGTCTTTTCCCCAGCACTGCTCATGACTTAGACTTTTGCTGGGTCTAATTTCAGTATTTCAGTAGTATTCCTTTACACTAGAAAGACCTACCTCATTTTTTTTTAAAAAACTCAAAGGTTTAAGGATTTCCTCCTTGGAATATTCTCCTCACTTGCATCAAAACTGTAAACCCCAGTTGTGCAAAGAAAGCATTCCTCTCTACTCCTTCTTGCCTGGGCCTGGGAGCTTGTGAGGGGCCCTGACAGTTTGCCTGCATGTCTTTACAGCACTTACCCATCCTATAGTAAAACACTGCTGTGTTTGCTTGTCTGTTCTGTGTATAAAGCTGTTTGCTTCCTAAAGCCAGGGATAGCATTTTGCAAGTTTTGTTTTCCTATAAATAGCTGGTGCTAAATAAATGCTGGTTGAGTAGGTAGATGAATGAATCATAGAGAGAGTAGTGACATATTCCTTTGGTTGCAGGAAAGTGATCAGTGAGCCACAAACATGTTTCCTCATCCTTCTCTGGAAACACATCACCTCCCCACTGGAAGTCCCAGAAATGCTTGCTTTAGCTATTAATTCCATTAGACTCCTTTTTAAGGGAAAAGTGTAGCTCAGACTGGCTTTGAACTCAGTCCAGGCCAATCCTGTCTTACAGCGGTTCTCCTGCCTCAGCCTCCCGAGTACTGGAATTATTAGCGTGCATCACCACACCCACTAGTCTTTTTTAATAGACTCTCAATTGAGAGAAAAATGAGGTATATTTAGCTAACTTAAATAAAGGGAGGTCCAAGAGAGTCTTATGGGAACCCAAGGATACATAAAGCTGGCATGCATGGAAATGAGCTCACTTCCCTTACGTCACCTAGAGCACCTGTCACCTCCACCAGTGAAACCCATTGGTTCTTCTTGCTGGTAACTGGCTCCCTGGTCCTTGTGGCTACTTCAGTACATCCTGATATCTTTTCAGCTCATCAACCATGTGTTGTCCTGACATGTCTTCATTCATGTTCACAAAGAAGGATGGCATTTTTTCTTTCTTTCTTTCTTTTTTTTTTCTGAGACAGGGTCTCCCTTGTAGCTCCAGCTGGCCTGGAACTCACCATGTAGACCAGGCTGGCCTTGAATTCACAGATCCACTTGCCTCTGCCTCCGAAGTGCTAGGGTTAAGGGCATATGCCACCACGCCCGGCTTAAAGATGGTTCTTAGCCATCATGTGGGTGCTGGGAATCGAACCCAGGTCCTCTGCAAGAGCAGTCAGGGCTCTAAATCGATGAGCCATCTCTCCAGCCCCAGGATGGCATTTTTTCATACCATTCTCATCTCAGTCCGCTGGTTATTGGCACATTGCCCAGATGCGACATAATCAGTATGCTTTCAGGAGTGAGATGCAGTCTTATTGGACCAAAGGTGGAATGCTGCTTTAGCAGGAATTGGGAATGGGATGCTTTTCCCCTGAAGAGGCTACAGGTTTTATCTGACATATCTTGTCAATACAGTCATTTGCAAAATTTCTTATAGCTGTTGCTCAGACATTCAGGACAGTATTGCACTTGATCTTAGCCAAAGGGCAAGAACTAATTCAGGACAATATCAAGTGAACACATAAATACCGTATGAATCGAAATAATTTGTTTTTATTTTATGTGTATGGGTATTTTGTTTGCATGTCTGTAAGTACACCTATGTTGCGCAGTGCCCACAGAAGCCTAAAGAGGGCATCATAGTCCCTGGAACTGGAGTTAACAGATGGTGGTTAGATGCCATGTGGGTGCTGGGGACCAAACCTGGATCATCTGCAAGGGCAGCCAGTGCTCTTAACTGCTGAGCCATCTCTCCAGCCTAGATAGTATGAATCTTACTGTGTTCCAGCTCCTGGAAACAGAATTCTGCACTGAAAATGATGGCAAAATAGGCATGGGATTGTGATTCCAAGATCCATGTCCTTTGGCTGTAACTCTGGGATGAGCTTGGATGCTCCTGGACTTGCTTTGTCTACCCTTTTGTAAGGTGTCGGGAATGAAGGTGGCTATGTTACTCACTGGTATACGGAAGGGCTTTGCTTCACAGGCCAGAAGGCTCTAAACCAGGGCTGCTCTTTCTCACACCTTCTTTCCGCCTACACCCTTTCTTTACTAGAAATCTGCGCTTTCCTCCCAGGAGAGCACAGGAGGGGATGGCTGCTGTGTCTCTTCCTACCAGATGCCAGGTAAGGTAGACTTATACATTTCTGAAATGCTATTAGTTGCCAAAATGTGATAGCTTTTTTCTTTATCCTGGAGTTTCTTCCATCACAATCCTACACCCTGAGGTGGGCGAAGGGCTCCAAAGGGAGATGACTTGCAGTGACCCTCTCTTGAGCCTGTGCCTACTAGCCTACCCACAAGTATAAAATACTTGCAGTTTCTGCTGAATGATTTTACCCAGAAGCTGACAAACAGGTCTGCCTGGAAGATCCTGGGATGACTGAGCTTGTTCTGTCCTGACGGGCAAACTTTTATGGACTGAGAGTAAGCCCCCATGTTTTGGAGTGTCGGGTTAGGCTGTAGTGCATGGTATGTGCTGTAGAGCACTCAGCATGAATGTACCACGTGAGATCCTGTCTCAAGGAAAGGAAAGAAACAAATGAAAAACAACAGTGACGAAAAAGAAGAGTTGGAGCTGGGCGTGGTGGCGCTCACCTTTAATCCTAGCACTCGGGAGGCAGAGGCAGGCGGATCTTTGTGAGTTCAAGACCAGCCTGGTCTACTGAGTGAGTTCCAGGACAGCTGGGGCTATAGGGAGACCCTGTCTCGAAAAGACAAAAAAAAAATCCTTTCAGTACTATTAAGCCAAGGAATAGTAGTCTTCTCTAGTTCTCTGTCAGTAGGCTTTCTTTTGATAAATACTTCAGCCAACAAATCAAATAAATTTTAGCACATTTTTAAACTGCACAAGCTTCCATAGTGATAAATTTATCCTGAACACTCTTAAAATCCATTCCCACACATATACCCCAGAATTCTGCTTGAATTAGTTAGGAAACCCATTAAGTTCTTTCATGTGTAGCACACCTCCTTCTGTACTACACTTTCAGTCTCACCTCCTGAAACCTGCTTAGCCTTGAATCTGGCATTGAAATCTCCCACTATTAATGTGTTGGGGTTAATCTGTGTCCTTTTCATCTAGTAGTATTTCTTATCCAAAATTGAGAGAATCTATCTTTGGTATGTACATATTTAGAATTGTGTGTCCTCCTGATCAAGTGGTCCCTTATTGAGGATGAACTATTGTTTATCTCTTCTGCAAAATTCAGTTTCAAATATATTTTGTGTTGTGCAGATAGGCTTGTTTTTTCCTAGTTCCATGATTGTTTAGCTTTTTCAGTTCCTTTATCTTTTGTTGATGTGTATCTATGATGGCAACATGTGTTTCTTTGAGGCAGCAAGTAGACAGATCCTGTTTTGTAATCCAATCCACTAGTCTGTGTCCTTTCATTGCAAAGAATTGGGATCATTGTTATTCAGAATTATTATAGATAATTAATATAAAGTTCTTTCCTTTTTTTCATTTTGTGTTGTTTTATTTGGCCTTTAGATTAATAGTTTTGGGATTATTTTTCCCATGACATTTATATGTGTTTATCCCTTACTTTTNGTATGACTCTTGCAAAATGAGTGAGTAAAATGAAAGTGGCTGGCAGTCTCACGGAGAGCAGGCAAGGTACCAGACCCCTCAATCTTTTAGTGGAGACACCTTTTTACCTCTGAAGAGTCAGATCCGCTGTTATGGAGGCTTTCTGCGTTATGTCCTTGTGGAGAAGAAATCAACAAGATGCAAAGGCAGCAATAGCAAGAAGGGTTATTAAAAGAAAAGCACACTCGCAAGAGATACCTACTCCTCACTCTTTATCATACCTGGCTCAATTTTGTCTTGTGTTTTCCAAGCCAAAGAAGCGGTTGAAATAGACATTTTAAGTTTTTTTGTTTGTTGTTTTTGTTTTTTATTTTTCGAGAAAGGGTCTCACCGGTAGTCCCAGATGTTCTGGAACTCGCTCTGTAAACAAGGCTGGCCCTTAACTCACAAAGAGTCGCGAGCCTCTTGCCTCCCGAATGCTAGGATTAAAGGCGTGCGCTCGACCACGCCCGGCTCAGACATTTAGTTTTAACCCAGTTTTGCAACTGCTCATGACCTCACAACACAGATGGGTTGATGGAGACATGTTCCCAGCGAGCTACGATTAAACAAGAGGTCCTGTTTTATCGTTGACCGTTTGTATTTACTGAAGGCTGGGTCCGTGGTGTTTCAGAAAAGGCACTGCCAGCTAGCGAGAAACGAAACGACACGAAATAAGAATCCTTTGCCTGTCGTTTGACCGCTACCAGCTCCGCAGCCCATGCCTGCCTTCCACCTGACAACCGGTCCCCCTGAGATCCATCACTGCTACCTCTCTGGGTTTTAGAGAACATACACTGTTGAACAGCACCAGCAAGCCAGAGGGCACGCTTGCGCACATTATACTCATCATCTTAAAGCGCGCTGGCCGCCAGGACTTCTGGGAAATGAAGTCCGCTTGAATGTGGCGCATTGATTGGCAGCTCTGATGCCTAGACCTTCGTGCAGGCGCTCTGCACCCGACCTGTGGAGGTGCGGCGTTCCGGGTTCCCAGCACTGTGTGCCGGAGGTGAGGGTTGTGCGTCTGCGTCTTCGAGGAGCCCAGTGGACGCAACGGCAGAGAGACAGGACGCTGGGGACCTGGGGGAGGCCCTGTGGGAACAAGACGGGGTGACCTGGCGGAGCCCGCCTACCGTGTGCAGGGACGTCCCTGGGTGCTAGGGTGCGAGCGGAAAGTCGTCCCCGCTGGCTGCGCTGGGTGTACGTGGGTTCCATGGGCTGCGGGCACTGTGTCGGATCCTGTACTTTCAAGCTGGAGGTCCGGGGTCATCGTCTGTGGTCTTCTGCTCCGTGGGTTCCTTCTTCCCATATTAAGTGCTTCGTGAACGTAGGTGGAATAGACCCCGAATCTCTGGGCCACCGTCTCCCCCAGAACCTGCACCTTGCCTCTTTCAGCTCTTTGCTGCTGGAATGCACCGGCGTGGGCGTGGGGGCCGTACTTGGAGGAGGCAGGATTTGAGGTGAAGAAAACCCAAAAGGAAATGGCGAGGTGGCTTTCAGGCAGATTTGAGAATGGTGATTGTTGAACGCGTGCCTGGCGAGAATGCGTTTTGCTGCAAGGCCTGCCGCGCAGTCGGCTCTGAGGTCGTGACTGACGACAGCGGAGTGTGTAGCACCTGCACTGGGGCTCATCTCTCGAAACTGGTCTCTGTCTCGCGTCGTGACGCTGGGCGTGGATCGTGGGTATTCAGCGCGGGCGTGTGTGGAATCGCGTGCCGGGGGGTTGCGGCTGGACCAGAATAGAGACAATGGGGACGGAGAGGGCGGAGATCGGTGTGCGCGCGTGGTGTGTGTGTGTGTAGGAAACATTCTTTTAGAGGTCCACAACATTCTATCACAAACTCGAAAGCAATGTGAGTTGGAACACATACATAGTCAGAGACCATCCTTGATCTTCCGATACGCCCTAGGTAACCTGTTTGGATCACAAATTTGTTATTACATTGAAGGTCCTTGCAGTTTGTCACCACGCGACTTTTGTCGTAGTTTGTTCTGTTCTGTTTTCTGTTTTGAGAGTCTGCCTCAGCCTTGCAAGTGCTGGGGGTGTGTCTCCGTGGGTGTTTTCCCCCCACGTAACTTCACCTACAAATCAAGCTTACCTAAATGCTTGAATATGTTGTAGGATTTTCTGTTCTAGTCCATTGGTCCACTTTGTGGCTTTCTATGAAAACCAATAATTTTAGCATAAGAATTAAAAGCTGCCAGGCCAACAGGATTCAAATTCTACCTCTTGACTTACAAAGCCTGAATTTCCTAATTGCTGTGAAATAGTACCTCCCTTATTGATTTATGGGGATGGAACCATACTTGTAAGAAGCACTTAGCATAGTGCTTCATAAAGAGCATGCCTGTTTAATATGTTTATTTTATTTTTTATTCCTTTTTTTTGTTTTTTTTTTTTTTTGTCTTTTTGAGACAGGGTCTCACTGTAGCGCCAGCTGTCCTGAACTCACCTGTGAACAAGGCTGGCCTTGAACTCACAGAGACCCGTGCCTCTTGCCTTCCCAGTGCTAGGATTAAAGGCGTGGCCACAGCCCGGCATTTATTTATTTTGTATGTGTATCAAGTAAATTGTCTGCATGCAAGTTTGTGCACCCGTGTCGTGCAATGCCGCGAAGGTCAGAAGAGGGTTTAATAGTGCTCCATTGTGTGGCTAGACAGCAGAACATAAATTATTTGATCAGTTTTCTATTTTAGATGCTTACGATATTTAAGAATTTTATTGCATTATTTAAAGGTTAAATGGAATAATACATGTAGTGTGCTTAGGAAGTTAGCTGGCACATAACTCTCAATAACGTGTTAATGGTGATTAATTAAAAGCTCTATATCTATTTTCTCATATTCCTAGGATAAGGTCCTACAATTCTAGAAGGGAACTGAGTATCTATGTTTGAAAACCCTCACTACGTGTACCAGTGATCTCATGCCAACCTCTGCCCCCATCCCTTGTCTGTGGTGAAGGGGGCCTTACAAAGCTCCGCTGGATTTACTTGCCCTCTGCTGGCCTCTACAGCTGGGTCTTTTCCCCAGCACTGCTCATGACTTAGACTTTTGCTGGGTCTAATTTCAGTATTTCAGTAGTATTCCTTTACACTAGAAAGACCTACCTCATTTTTTTTTAAAAAACTCAAAGGTTTAAGGATTTCCTCCTTGGAATATTCTCCTCACTTGCATCAAAACTGTAAACCCCAGTTGTGCAAAGAAAGCATTCCTCTCTACTCCTTCTTGCCTGGGCCTGGGAGCTTGTGAGGGGCCCTGACAGTTTGCCTGCATGTCTTTACAGCACTTACCCATCCTATAGTAAAACACTGCTGTGTTTGCTTGTCTGTTCTGTGTATAAAGCTGTTTGCTTCCTAAAGCCAGGGATAGCATTTTGCAAGTGTTTGTTTTTTCCTATAAATACTGGTGCTAAATACATGCTGGTTAAGAGTAGATGAATGAATCATAGAGAGAGTAGTGACATATTCCTTTGGTTGCAGGAAAGTGATCAGTGAGCCACAAACATGTTTCCTCATCCTTCTCTGGAAACACATCACCTCCCCACTGGAAGTCCCAGAAATGCTTGCTTTAGCTATTAATTCCATTAGACTCCTTTTTAAGGGAAAAGTGTAGCTCAGACTGGCTTTGAACATCAGATCCGCCAATCCTGTCCTTACCGCGGTTCGCCTGCCTCAGCCTCCCCCGAGTGGATTATTAGGCTGCAGCACCACACCACAGTCTTTTTTTAAATAGGACTCTCAATTGAGAGAAAATGAGTAGAGTTAGCTACGTAATAAAGGGAGGTCCAAGAGAGTCTTATGGGAACCCAAGGATACATAAAGCTGGCATGCATGGAAATGAGCTCACTTCCCTTACGTCACCTAGAGCACCTGTCACCTCCACCAGTGAAACCCATTGGTTCTTCTTGCTGGTAACTGGCTCCCTGGTCCTTGTGGCTACTTCAGTACATCCCTGATATACTTTTCACAGCTATAAACCTGTGTTTTGTGTCCTACTGGTCTTCATGCATTTCACAAAGAAGGAGGCATTATTTATCTTTCTTTTCTCTTTCTATGTGTTTTGTCTGAGACAGGTCTCCCTTGTAGCTCCAGCTGGCCTGGAGCTCACCATGGAGACCAAGCTGGGCCTTGAAATTCACAGATCCACTTGCTCTGCCCCGAAGTGCTAGGAAGGTTAAAGGGCATATGCCACCAAGCACCGCTTAAAATGGTTCGTAAGCCATGCATGTGGGTGCTGGAATTCGAAACCCAGGTCCTACTGCAGAGCAGCCAGGGCTCTAAATTGTTGAGCATCTCTCCAGCCCAGGGATGGCATTTTTGCATACCATCTCAATCTCAGTCCCGCTGTTTTGGCACATGCCCAGATGCGGACTAATCAGTATGCGGTTCAGGAGTGAGATGCAGTCTTATTGGACCAAAGGTGGAATGCTGCTTTAGCAGGAATTGGGAATAGGGATGGCTATTTCCCCTGAAGAGGCTAAGGTTTTATCTGACCTATCTTGTCAAATACAGTCCATTTCTGCAAATTCTATAGGCCCTGTGACCAGACAGTGTCGAACTAGTAATTGGACTTATCTTAAGACCAAGAGGGCAAGATCACCTAATTCAGGACAGAAGTATACAAGTGAACCACATAAATACCTATGATATCCGAAATAATTGTGTTTTTATTTTATTATGGTAGGGTATTTTGTTCTTCCTTGTGTAATACACCTTATGGGTTTTGCGCCAGTGCCTCCACCAGAGCCTAAAAGAGGGCATCATAGTCCCTGGAACTGGAGTTAACAGATGGTGGTCAGATGCCCTGTGGGCTGCGGGGGATCCAAACCTGGATCACTGCAAGGGCAGGCCCAGTGCTCTTTAAACTGGCTGACCATCTCTCGCCACCTTAGATTAGTATGAATTTACTGGTTCCAGCTCCTGGAAACAGAATTCTGCACTGAAAATGATGGCAAAATAGGCATGGGATTGTGATTCCAAGATCCATGTCCTTTGGCTGTAACTCTGGGATGAGCTTGGATGCTCCTGGACTTGCTTTGTCTACCCTTTTGTAAGGTGTCGGGAATGAAGTGTTGGCTATGTTAATCACTGGTATACGGAAGGGCTTTGCTTCACAGCGCAGAAGGCTTCAACCAGGGCTCTCTTTCTCCACACTTCTTTCCGCAACACCCTTTCTTTACTAGAAATCGGCGCTTTCCTCCCAGGAGAGCACAGGAGGGGATGGCTGCTGTGTCTCTTCTACCGAGTCCAGGTAAGGTAACTTATATACATTCTGAAATGCTATTAGTTGCCAAAATGTGATAGCTTTTTTCTTTATCCTGGAGTTTCTTCCATCACAATCCTACACCCTGAGGTGGGCGAAGGGCTCCAAAGGGAGATGACTTGCAGTGACCCTCTCTTGAGCCTGTGCCTACTAGCCTACCCACAAGTATAAAATACTTGCAGTTTCTGCTGAATGATTTTACCCAGAAGCTGACAAACAGGTCTGCCTGGAAGATCCTGGGATGACTGAGCTTGTTCTGTCCTGACGGGCAAACTTTTATGGACTGAGAGTAAGCCCCCATGTTTTTTGGAGTGTCGTGTTAGGCTGTAGTGCATGTATGTGCTGTAGAGCACTCAGATGAATGTACCACTGAGATCCTGTCTCAAGGAAAGGAAAAGAAACAAATGAAAAACAACATTGACGAAAAAGAAGAGTGGGAGCTGGGCGTGGTGGCGCTCCCTTTAATCCTAGCACTTCGGGAAGGCAGGAGGCAGGCTATCTTTTGTGAGTTCAAGACCAGCCATGGTCTAGCTGAGTGAGTTCCAGGACGCTGGGCTATAGGGAGACCCTGTCTCGAAAAGACAAAAAAAAAAAAAAAAAAAAAAAAAAAAAGAAAGAAGAAAAGAAAAGACTTGTAAGGGAGAGTGTGATTGTGTTTTCAGGAAACATTGACATTTGAAGACGTGGCTGTGACTTTCACAGATGAAGAATGGAGGCATCTGGTCCCTGTGCAGAGGGCCCTCTACAAGGCGGTGATGCTGGAGAATTATGAGTGTATTATGTCATTGGGTAAGGGGACATCCCAAGTAGGCAGAACCTTTCCTGTAGCTGAGAGGCTGAGAAATTGTTACGTCTTCTCCCACCCCTGACCTGAGTTCAGAGCTACCTGGCAGACAGAAGAGCCAAAGGAGGTAGCTTAAGTGGACAGCAACAGTGGTTCAATACTGAACCATAGCACCAGACACATAGGCTCCCCCAGATGTTAATGCTGGACAACCACAGACCTCCTTGTTCAGCACCATGCTTCCACGAGATGGACGGTGTCTGGAGGTTATAGCAGAGTGTGGCCGTGGGGAGCTGGCTCTTCAGAAGTAGCCACAAAAGAGTTTATGTACCCCAGGCCTTCTCTCCGTGTGCCAGTAGGTAACACCCTCAGCTCCATCTGTTGGGCAAGGAGCCATGTTGGTGAGGGGAGAGTACCCTTCATAGAAGGTAGAGGAAGACAAAGTTGTCCTCTGTTAAAAGAGGCCAACAGAGCTAGGTGTGGTGGCACACACCTTTAATCCCAGCACTTGGGAGGCAGAGGCAGGCAGATCTCTGTGAGTTTCAGGCCAGCCTGGTTCTACAGAGCAACCTCCAGCGCCAGCTGGGACTAAATGGAGAACCCTGGCTCAAAAAGACCAAAAAAAAAAAAAAAAAAAAAAAAAAAAGCCATCAGAGATGCATTTGGTTTCTGAGTATTTACCTCAATAACAGTCTTAGACACCTGTAAAAGGCACTTTGCAGTTACAGAGACTTAACGTGAATAGTGGAAATTAAGGACTGCTGTTGATGTCATGTATTAGTGAGGAGCAAAGTGAGGTCCCTGTAGGTAATAAGGACTCTCAACAGCTTCCAGAATAAGAGGCTGAAGCCAGGAACAGTGGTGTGTTCCTATAGTCTTGGTATAGGAACTCCCTCTGAAGGCAGGGAGTACACAGCTGTTGAAGCAGTAGATCACAGTAGAAGTCATATTGCAGATTTTCTGTAAAAAAAAGCAAGGGATGTAGCTCAGTGGCACAGCACGTGCCTAGTGTTCTGGTTTGGTTTCTATTGCTATGATGGACACAATGAGCAGAAGCAACTTGTGAAGGAAAGGGTTGCTTTCAGCTTACAACGCCATCCGGGGAAATCAGGGCAGGAGCTCAAGCAGAAGCCTGGTAGCAAAAATTGAGGCCGAGGCCATGGAAGAATGCTGCTTATCGGCTTATGCCTCTGGCCTGTGCTTTCTTACACAATCCAAGACCAAAACAGCGGTAGCATCACCCACAGTGGGGTGGGCCTCCACACAATTAAACAATCAAGAAAATGCTTCACAGACATGCCCACATGCTAGTTTTCAAAGGAAGTTCCACCATTGAGTTTCCCTCTTCCTGGGTGTGTCACGTTGACAATTGAAGCTATCCAACACAGTTGTCCCCTGCCACCTTGACACATCACTATTAACCCATAACCTTTCCATTTCTTGTTCCTAGGATCTCATGTTAATATCACAGTATTATAAACCATAGTGTAACTTTTTTTTTTGGTCTTTTCGAGACAGGGTCTCCCTATAGCCACAGCTGTCCTGGAACTCACTCTGTAGACCAGGTTGGCCTTGAACTCACAAAGATCCGCTTGCCTCTGCCTCCCAAGTGCTAGGATTAAAGGCGTGTGCCACCACGCCCGACCCATAGTGCAACTTTAAAAGCCCCACAGTCCTTAAAATTTCAAACAATTGGGGCCAGAGAGTTGGCTCAGCAGTTAGGAGCACTGACTGCTCTTGCAGAGGATCCAGGTTCAGTTGGCAGCACCCACATGATGGTTAAGAAACATCCTTAATTCCAGTTCCAGGGGAATTTGATGCCCTCTTCTGACCTCCATGGCATTGCACGACAGGGGTGTGCTCACATAGGCAATACAGTCATTCATATAAAATAAATTTTTTTAATTGAAACACTTTAAAAGTCTTATGTCTCTTTAAAATCTCTCAACTGTGGGCCTCTGTAAAATAAAAAATAAATTGCATGCTTCCTTATTTCAAAAGGGAAGAAATGGGAACACTTAAGCAAAACCAAAGTCCAACAATGTAGCTCAGTGTCTAATATCTAGGATTCATTCAATCTTCTGGGCTCCAGAGAGCATGGGCAGCTCTACTTCTCTGGCTTTGCCATCCATAGCACACACAGCTTGTCTTAGAGGGCCAGGCTGGCTCCACTCCATGCTTGCCACTGCCCTTTGTGGTTGTCCCATGAGCCTGACATCTCCAGTATGCTGGGGTCTCCATTGCAGCTGAGGCTGTACCTTCACCAATGGCCTTTCCTGGCCCCTCAGCTGCTCTCCGTGACCCCTTCATGCCTTCATGCCTCTTGTACATAACCAAGTCTTACTTCCAGCTTGAGATAGAGCCTTGTTTCCCTCTGTACCATAGCTTCTGTGTGCTGACCCTGAAGATTTCACTACAGTGATGCTGGTCCAATATTAGTCACAGTTGATTTTTCAGCCCCAGCTACTCAGCCTCAGTTGTCCCAGCACAGCTGTAGTTTCACTTTAGTGGTTCTGGTTTCTTCTTACAACTGACTCTTTAGCCCTAGTTGACCCAAAACCCCACATTCTCAATTCAAAATATCTCACAAATGACTCTGTTATTGTCTTTAATGGAATTTCAAGCTTCCCTCTGAAACTTCATAAGCCAGGCCTCCATCATCTTCACTTCTTTCAACTTCTTACCTTCTAAGCTATCACAGAACAGCCCATTAAGCTCTAAGTGCTCACTGGCTTTTCTAGCCCAAAGCTCCAGACACTTCCACAATGTTCCCTAAAACAACATGGTCAGGTCTGTGTATACTAGATGTGTTGGAGAGCATCAGTTGTCACTTCAATAGCCCACTCTATGGTACCAATTTCTGTTATAATTTCTTTCCATTGCTGTGGTGAACATCATAGCCAAAAGCAACTTTGGGAGGAAAAGGTTTATTTCAGCTTAACAGTGCAGTCCTTCACTGAGGGAAACCAGGGCAGGAGCTCAAGCAGGAACCTGGTGGCAAAAAAAAAAAAAAGCAGAGACCGTGGGGGAATGTTGCTTGCTGGCTTGCTCCTCCACCCTGTGCTCAGCCTGCTTGCTTGTACAACCCAAGACCACCTGCCAGGTGGTGGCACTACCCACAGTGAGCTAAGCTCTCCCATATCACTCAACAAATCAGGAAACTGCCTCAGGGACATGTCATAAGCCAATCCATATAGGTATTTCCTCCAGTTGAGTTTCCCTCTTCCCAGGTATGTCACGTTGACAACTGATGCTCTCCAACACATCTAATATACACAAGACCTTGGGTTTAATACACACACACACACACACACACACACACACGCACACACACACACATACACACACACACGAGTACAAGTGTCAGCCCCTTCTGGATGAACATAAACAGGCCAAATAGTATCCAAAACAAAATAATGTTCTAGAGGCACTAAGAGGGATCCTGAGCCTTTGTCACAGGCTTTGGAAGGGTGAAATACTGGACAACATTGAATTAGTGGGGGCAGAGGCCAGAGCTTCAGGGAGGGGATGGGTGAAACCATCCTGTCACTTGAGAATCAGCACACACAAACAGATGTTCCTTGAGCCCAGGAAGAAAGTGCCTCTTTCCCTCCCCATGCAAGGGAAGCTTACTGCCCAAGCTTGTTTCCAGTGAGGGGTAGGGAGAATAGTGATTTTGTTTATATGACTGTGGATAAGATTGCTTCCAAGAATATAATAGGATTAGCAGTCCATGCAGCATACAGGGAGATGTTTACCATACTGTTATATGTTAATAGCAGAACATTAAAAATAGTCTAAAATGCTGATCAGTAGGGAATTTTATTTTATCTGTACAATATACTATCATATATCCATTAAAATATCAAAAAAGTCTGGGCTAGTTCAACTTAGTATTTTTAATTTATTATATCAAAAGAAATTCAGTTTGACAAGTCAACAATGTTTCATTATCTTTTTTAAAATAGTTTTCAATAAGTTTTTAAAATTTATTTTTGTATGTGTATGAATGTACTATCTGCATGCAGGTTTGTGCACCTGTGTCGTGCAATGCTGCAGAGGTCAGAAGAAGGTGTCAGATTCCCCTGGATCTGGAGTTAAAGATGGTTCTCAGCTGCCATGTGGATGCTGGGATTTGAACCTGGGTCCTCTGCAAGAGCAGTTAGCACTCTTAACTGCTAGGCCATCTCTCCAGCCCCTCATTATCTGTTTTTTTTTTAAAGAGTTCTTTCAACATTTTACATTTTTAAATTTTATTTTGTGTGTGGGGTAGGCATGGGAGTGCTGCAGTGTGTGTGTGTGTGTGTGTGTGTGTGTGTGTGTGTGTGTGTGTGTGTGTTATAGGTATGTCAGAGGACAACTTTCTAGGGTCAGATCTCTCCTTTCACTCTCAAAAATGAGAGCTTTCCTTATGGTTTTATAGTCGAGATGATCTGTTTTCATACTGTCCTGCTAAGTCAGCGCTTTGTCCTCTGGTGCTCAAGCGGAAGTTTCTGGTTCACTGCCCTTGAATTCAAGTGGCTTCTGTGCACACTGACTTACTCCCATTTTCTTCCTTTCCAGAACTTCGGTCCTGATCTTCCCCCAGAGGTTCCTTTATGTTATGCTCTGCATTCCTAGCCTGTACATTCTGGAAGACTCTAGACTTAGGAGGCCAGGGATTAAGTTTGGGGATAGTTAGGCATTTGCATTACTTATCGCCACCCAGCTTGTTTTTCATAAGCAGGACTTCCGGTTCCTCGACCCGATGTGATTTTTCAGTTGAAGAGAGGGGGCGAGCCATGGATAGAGGGCCTTCACGGATCTGAGGAGAGAGAGTGGCCAGAGAGTGATTCTCTAGGTAACAGTATGAACAGGAGGGCAGAGTTCTGTTTTGTTTGCTTCCGCCTGAGGTGGGAGGAATAGTGGGAATGAGCTTTTCTCAAATTCAGGTTGTCTGCATGTACGTGTCCCATCACGCATTACTTGTCTCTCCCCCTTCCACTCCTTCAAGTATTATTTATCTGTATTTGCCAATTGTTTTCTCGGGTCTGTCACCTTGTGTATTCACACTTTGATATTCCTATTGGTCACTCGCTTTCCATTTGCTTTTCTGACCTTGTCCTCAGGCCATTCTTCTATATTCTGGGAAGTCTGCTGACAGATCTCTTCCCTGCATCCTGCTTCATTCTCAAGCCCTAGGCATTCTCAGAGTCTAAGACCATTATGCAGTAAGCAGTGCTGTGACTGGTTGTTACCTACACATCCGTCACAGCTTCTCTTCTTTCCACTGTCATGTCTTCTGGCACAGAGAAGAAACTGCCTCTGTGTTTTCTCTTTGCTCCAGATTGGGAGACTAAGCCTGAGATTCCAGATGCTTCGGAAGGAGAAAAACCTGAAGGAAACTTGAGGGAAAGCCATGGAAGGCAAAATCCTCTGTGCCCTAAACTTGAAGTTCAAACACCAGAGGGCGGGTTGGAAGCACAGAAGGAAAGCCTCACAGTGGAGATTTGCAAGAAGCCCTTTTACCTGGCCAAAAGCTTGCAGCAAGAGTCAGCTCTGCCCAAGAAAATCATCACTAAACACCGAGACCAGGGATGTAGTGACTGTGGGAAGACCTTCTTTGACCACTCGTCACTCATCCGTCACCAGAGGACTCACACTGGAGAGAAGCCCTATGACTGTCCCGAGTGTGGGAAGGCCTTTGGCCATAGGAGCAGTCTCAGCAGACATCTGATGTCCCACACAGGGGAGAGCCCGTATGAGTGCAGTGAGTGTGGCAAAGCCTTCTTCGACCGGTCATCCCTAACGGTGCATCAGCGGATTCACACGGGAGAGAAGCCCTTTAAATGCAGCGAGTGTGGCAAGGCCTTCTTTGATCGGTCATCACTAACTCGCCACCAGAGAATTCACACTGGAGAGAGCCCCTATGAATGTCAGCAGTGTGGGAAAGCCTTTAGCCAAAAGAGCATTCTCACTCGTCACCAGCTGATCCACACTGGCAGGAAGCCCTATGAATGCAGCGAGTGTGGGAAAGCCTTCTATGGAGTCTCCTCCCTGAACAGACACCAAAAAGCTCATGCTGGAGAACCACGCTATCAGTGTAATGAGTGTGGCAAAACTTTCTTTGACCGCTCTTCTCTCACACAGCACCAGAAGATACACACTGGAGACAAGCCATATGAGTGCAGCGAGTGTGGAAAAGCCTTCAGCCAGAGATGCCGGCTCACACGGCATCAGAGAGTTCACACTGGGGAGAAGCCCTTTGAGTGTAGTGTGTGTGGGAAAGAGTTCAGCTCCAAGTCTTCAGTTATTCAACATCAGCGGCGTTATGCCAAACAGGGAATAGACAGAGTGAGGTAGAAGCTCGAGCCAGACAAAGGGCCTTCTACAAACTTAATAGGTCTCCCCGTTGTCTACAAACCAAGCATTTGCTCATTCTGCCTGCTTTGACTACTGTCCTGCCCTACCTCTGCTCCATGGTGTCTTGAGTAAACACAAAACTGATGTGGAATGTGGAAATTAAGACATGACTCTGCACTCAGAATTTGGACAGTGGCTGGGTGTAGCTCAGGGGTAGAGTACTTTTCTGGCCTGCATGAGGCCCTGCAGTTCAATCCCCAGCACTTCAAAAAAGAGGAGTTTCTTGGAGAGATTGTCAGACTATATGTCTGGAGAGGATCCTCAGAGGGTCCTCCTGCAGAATCTATACCCGTTATCACTGCACTTTAAATAAATGCAGGCTATTACAGGAGGGGAGAGAATGGCACAATTGTATGAGCGTGGCACCATTTCTCTAGAGCAGGCTTTATATCTGTCTTTCCTTTCTTGGAGCTTTTGGGAGCATGAGCCTTGTTCTCTTGTGCCCCAGCTTTTGGCTCTCTTAATACTACTAGTAGTGGTAGCACTTATTCAGCACTTATCATGGGGTAAACAGTCAGCCAAGAAGTTTACAAGGAATAGATCAATTAATCCTCTTACCAACTCTGCGAAGTATGTTCTTTGATGTCTGAATTTCACAGATGACTACACTGAAATTTAGAAAGGTTAAATAATGTGTCCTAGGTGACACAAGATGAAGCAAGGTCTTGAGTATGGATCTGCCTTCAGAGTGTTTTCCATTGTGGCATTATGCCCTAAGTTTTGTCTTAAAAATAAATATATATATAAATATATATATATAATCACAAGTAGATTATAAGCACTTGGAAGTATGACTTAATAGGTATATCTTGCACAGTGCCTTACAAATAGTAGGTGCTCAGTCAATGTTTATGTAAATTAATACCAAGTTCTTTCCATTCAGAACCTTCTTGGGTCCACTCCCTTTCTCTGAATTTTCACAATCTAGCCCATACCTTTCATATACCGGGTTCTCATAACAGCAGTAGTCACTTCCCAGTTCCAGAGTTGTCCTCTTCATTGTTCAAGAGGTATGTGCTAAGCTGTGGTACAGTAGCAAACCTCCCAAAGGAACAGAGCTGTGTCTCACATACAGTCGGATGCCCATCAGTCTCATTCCATCCTCATCATTTAGGCCCCCAACATCTCCATGAACAAGAGAAAGCTAGAGAATACTTTTATCAGTGAGGCACCATCCTGTTCACTTCTAATTGAGTCAAAACACATACCTGGGGCTGGGCATGGTGGCGCACACCTTTAATCCTAGCACTTGGGAGGCAGAGGCAGGTGGATCTCTGTGAATTCAAGGCCAGCCTGGTCTACAGAGTGAGTTCCAGGACAGCTGGAGCTACAGGGAGACCCTGTCTCAAAAAAACAAACAAAAAACCCCCAGAAGTCCAAGAACACAGACAGGCACCCCGATATTTGGGTAACAGAAGCTTCTTTCAGTTACATTTTCTACAGAACTTAGCTCAGCCCTTCTACAAGACCCTCTCTGCACATCACTGCCTTATTTCTAGGCTGACGTAGCTCCCTATTGAATGATATGTCTCTGCATCTTTGAAATCTGCCTTAATGCACTCCTCATCACCAAACTTTAGATTCTGACTACTGAAATGTCTATTTCTAGGTCTAGCCCTGTATTCTTATTATTTAAATAATATAATATTTAAGTTCAGCCCTATAATATTTATTCTTAAAGGTCAAGTACTAGGCAACCTTGACTTCAGGAGACTGTTCCTTTTCTGTTTGCTTAAGGTAAAGCCTGGAAAGGGGTTTTGGGATTAGATGACACGTATACCAGGGGTTCAGTGTGATTTCTCCCAGATGTGAGAGTCAGGAAACTGAACTGCCAAGTAGTGCCCTCCTACCTACGGACATAGCAAGTAGTTTTGTCTTGAAGCAGATAAGTGGCAGGGAATACTTTTTGTGTATGAATTTTTGAAGCAGCTTGAAGAAAAATGTCACAGAATCTATGTGTGTAGATGGTATCTGCTGTTTTATAAGGTCCAGCAAAAAATAAAAGTGACTGTTGAACAACTTGCCTGTTGACTGTCTCTGAGGGTTTTGAATCTTTACTTTGCTACCTTGTTCAAGATGAATTGAGTACCAAATATTCTATGTCCCCAAAACATACTGCTATTTTCAGTAAGATGAGATTGAAACAAATTCAGAATTCTAGTGGACTTTGAGTAAAGTAATGATGGAAAAGGTGGGGGTGACAATCCAGGAGCTCCCCTTTATTCCCTTTGAAAAGCTAGTGACCTGCAGAGCATTTTCTAGAATGATTTGTCTCTTGCTAAGGGCTAAGGAAACAGCTGTTTCACCCTTTAACTGCTATCCTCCAACATGCCATGCAGTGGTGGGGATCTTAAAATTTTGAGGTTTTAGCTTTGCCTTATTCACCATTAATAGAATCAGATTTTAGGATCAGAAATATGTCAACATTCTTAATATATAAGGCAAACAAGACTGAGTAACATGTGTAGGGTTTGAACCCAAGACATAAATGATTTGAAAGAAATACTATCTCTGGTGTCAGATAAGCCCTATCTAAATTTTGAGAATTGAATAGTTACTCCATAAATGAACAGAAGCACTGTTGAGGCGATAAGAGAATCTTGAGATGGAGATGTGTTAGCTTTCTGTCACTGTAACAAATGTCTGAGGTAACAAAGTGGAAAGAGTAATTTTTTTGTTGTTGTTGGTCTTTTTGAGACAGGGTCTCCCTGTAGCCCCAGCTGTTCTGGAACTCGCTCTGTAGACCAGGCTGGCCTTGAAGGAAAGAGTAATTTTTGATTCACAGATTTGGAGTTAATGTTTGGTTGACTCCAGTGCTTTGGATCTGTAGTGAGACAGTAAAGCACATCAGGGCAGGACCATCTGTGGAGCAAAGCCTCATGGCTGGGACGAAAGAGCAAGAAGAGACTGGCTTCCCCCAAGAGGAAGATGATGTGCTCCCCAATGACCTGAATACCTTCCACTAGATACCACCTCTTCAACTTCATCCTCCTCCTAATAACACCAAGCTGGGGATCAAGCCTTTTGATATAAACTATAGCAGGAGGTTGTGGTAGATGGAGGAAACCTAGACCTCACAGCCTGAAACAGACCATTGATGAGATCCTCAATCTCAGAATTTGATCTGAAGTGTCAGCATGCCAAGGTGATCAGGAATGTTGGACATTCTGAGCTTGGCCACTCCCACTCCCTCACTTCCCCAGGCCTATACCTCTAAGAATAAACTAACTCCTTCTGTGAGATTTACCCACTAAGTTCGCCAAGCTGAAGTAGGATCTGGGGACCAAGGCTCCCAAGTGTCAAGTCATTAAACATTAGTATATTACTTTTTAACAAAAAGCCCAAATCAAAACTCAAAATGTAAAGAGTTACTGCAACAGATGTCAAGTCCCGAATTGGTTTATGTGGTAGGGAGGAGGAGTTCAGGTACACTGGTCAAGTCCCTAAGTGGTTTATGTAGTAGGAAGGAGGAGACCAGGTACACTGGTCAAGTCCCTAAGTGGTTTATGTGGTAGGAAGGAGGAGTCCAGGTACACTGGTCAAGTCCCTAAGTGGTTTATGTGGTAGGAAGGAGGAGTCCAGGTACACTGGTCAAGTCCCTAAGTGGTTTATGTGGTAGGAAGGAGGAGTCCAGGTACACTGGTCAAGTCCCTAAGTGGTTTATGTGGTAGGAAGGAGGAGTCCAGGTACACTGGTCAAGTCCCTAAGTGGTTTATGTGGTAGGAAGGAGGAGTCCAGGTACACTGGTCAAGTCCCTAAGTGGTTTATGTGGTAGGAAGGAGGAGTCCAGGTACACTGGTCAAGTCCCTAAGTGGTTTATGTGGTAGGAAGGAGGAGTCCAGGTACACTGGTCAAGTCCCTAAGTGGTTTATGTGGTAGGAAGGAGGAGTCCAGGTACACTGGTCAAGTCCCTAAGTGGTTTATGTGGTAGGAAGGAGGAGTCCAGGTACACTGGTCAAGTCCCTAAGTGGTTTATGTGGTAGGAAGGAGGAGTCCAGGTACACTGGTCAAGTCCCTAAGTGGTTTATGTGGTAGGAAGGAGGAGTCCAGGTACACTGGTCAAGTCCCTAAGTGGTTTATGTGGTAGGAAGGAGGAGACCAGGTACACTGGTCAAGTCCCTAAGTGGTTTATGTGGTAGGGAGGAGCAGTCCAGGTACACTGGTCAAGTCCCTAAGTGGTTTATGTGGTAGGAAGGAGGACACCAGGCACACTGGTCAAGTCCCTAAGTTGTTTATGTGGTAGGGAGGAGCAGTCCAGGCACACTGGTCAAGTCCCTAAGTTGTTTATGTGGTAGGAAGGAGGAGACCGGGTACACTGGTCAAGTTGGAGAAATGGGGAGCACAGAGAGTGTGAACTTGAACTGTATCTACAGGAGTTGAAGGGACTGGGACACAGATATCATAGCTTATTTTGAGTCCAGAAGCAAGAGCATATGTCACAGATGTGGGCAGCATTAAGGATACAGGTCTGGGCAATGGTAGCAACTTTTCCCTAGAGCAGCATGAAATAGCTGATAAGTTTGGAGATCTCTAAGCTCTATGCCCCAGGTAGCTCAATGCTGTCCTATAGGAATGTAATGTTAGCTTATTTTTCAAAAGTGGAACAGAACTGAAAATTTCATTTCATATTTGAATTTCATGTGAATATCTGTATTAGTCAGGGTTCTCTAAAGAAACAGAAGCAACAGGATGAATATATATAACTATATACAATTTATTGATTTGCTCACGTGACGGAGCTCAACAGTAGCGCCGAACTGGAGAGGCCGGGAATCCAGGGAACTGCTCAGTCCGCAAGGCTGGATGTCTCAGGAGTCCCAGTCTAGTGCTGAAGGCCCGAATGGATTCCAGGAGATCTGCCAGTCTCAGTACACGCTGGGATCCGAAAGGTTGATCACAGCAGCAAGCGCCGCAAGGCAAACTCAGCAGATGAGAGAAGCAAGCCGCGGAGGAAAAAAGGGGCCAGCTCCCGCTGCTGTGGGCTTAAATACTGCCTGCTGGCAGAAGGTAACACCCATTTGGGGCGGGCCATCGGGTTGAGGTGGTCCAATCAGAAGACCCTTTTCTTTATTTGTTCCTTAGTCCAGTCAAGTTGACACCCAGGATAACCATCAACAGTCCACCCCTTGTTAACTTGACACCCAATAAATAGTCCTCTGCTTAAATGTCAATTGCAAACGATGCAGGGTCATAATTCCACCTAACATGTTATAAGTTCTCATGTGCAATAGCAAAGCATATATCTTAGAGTAGGTGGTAATGTCCTTGAGAAGAACTTAGTCCTTCAGTATCTAATAACCTAATATGACAACACTTAACACTATCTCAGTTGCACATTCAAAAGGGAACAACAAGTATCCAATTAATATATTTATATATATATATATATATATAATATATATATAACAAGCACATTCTTAACCAATAGGTGAAAGTTAATATCTATTATAATCCACGTTTCTGCCACTGGTCCCGTGACCTCAACTTATATTTATGACTACCTTTTTCTATGACCCATTCTGTATTTCCTCCACCATCTAGCAAGCACTTCTGCAGGTCTTGGCTCTTTCCTGGAGGAGTGACCCATACCTTCATCCCTGAAGGTCTGGGCCATTTATTGTCCTGTCTGGTTTGGGTTGTTGGAGTTTCCCATTGACCTTAATCAAAGGACATGGTAGCACCAGAAGCGCCCTACAGCATCTCCTGATTCACAGATTTGGAGTTATGTTTGGTTGACTCCAGTGCTTTGGATCTGTAGTGAGACAGTAAAGCACATCAGGGCAGGACCATCTGTGGAGCAAAGCCTCATGGCTGGGACGAAAGAGCAAGAAGAGACTGGCTTCCCCCAAGAGGAAGATGATGTGCTCCCCAATGACCTGAATACCTTCCACTAGATACCACCTCTTCAACTTCATCCTCCTCCTAATAACACCAAGCTGGGGATCAAGCCTTTTGATATAAACTAAGCAGGAGGTTGTGGTAGATGGAGGAAACCTAGACCTCACAGCCTGAAACAGACCATTGATGAGATCCTCAATCTCAGAATTTGATCTGAAGTGTCAGCATGCCAAGGTGATCAGGAATGTTGGACATTCTGAGCTTGGCCACTCCCACTCCCTCACTTCCCCAGGCCTATACCTCTAAGAATAAACTAACTCCTTCTGTGAGATTTACCCACTAAGTTCGCCAAGCTGAAGTAGGATCTGGGGACCAAGGCTCCCAAGTGTCAAGTCATTAAACATTAGTATATTACTTTTTAACAAAAAGCCCAAATCAAAACTCAAAATGTAAAGAGTTACTGCAACAGATGTCAAGTCCCGAATTGGTTTATGTGGTAGGGAGGAGGAGTTCAGGTACACTGGTCAAGTCCCTAAGTGGTTTATGTAGTAGGAAGGAGGAGACCAGGTACACTGGTCAAGTCCCTAAGTGGTTTATGTGGTAGGAAGGAGGAGTCCAGGTACACTGGTCAAGTCCCTAAGTGGTTTATGTGGTAGGAAGGAGGAGTCCAGGTACACTGGTCAAGTCCCTAAGTTGTTTATGTGGTAGGGAGGAGCAGTCCAGTCACACTGGTCAAGTCCCTAAGTGGTTTATGTGGTAGGAAGGAGGAGACCAGGTACACTGGTCAAGTCCCTAAGTGGTTTATGTGGTAGGGAGGAGCAGTCCAGGTACACTGGTCAAGTCCCTAAGTGGTTTATGTGGTAGGAAGGAGGAGACCAGGTACACTGGTCAAGTCCCTAAGTTGTTTATGTGGTAGGAAGGAGGAGTCCAGGTACACTGGTCAAGTCCCTAAGTGGTTTATGTGGTAGGAAGGAGGAGACCAGGTACACTGGTCAAGTCCCTAAGTGGTTTATGTGGTAGGAAGGAGGAGTCTAGTTACACTGGTCAAGTCCCTAAGTTGTTTATGTGGTAGGAAGGAACAGTCCAGATGCACTGGTCAAGTCCCTAAGTGGTTTATGTGGTAGGAAGGAGGAGTCCAGGTACACTGGTCAAGTCCCTAAGTGGTTTATGTGGTAGGAAGGAGGAGACCAGGTACACTGGTCAAGTCCCTAAGTTGTTTATGTGGTAAGGAGGAGCAGTCCAGGCACACTGGTCAAGTCCCTAAGTGGTTTATGTGGTAGGAAGGAGGAGTCCAGGTACACTGGTCAAGTCCCCAAGTTGGTTTATGTGGTAGGAAGGAAAGCCAGAGTACACTGGTCAAGTCCCTAAGTTGTTTATGTGGTAGGAAGGAGGAGTCCAGGCACTGGTCAAGTCCCTAAGTTGTTTATTGTAGGAAGGAAGAGACCAGGTACACTGGTCAAGTCCCTAAGTGGTTTATGTGGTAGGAAGGAGGAGTCTAGTTACACTGGTCAAGTCCCTAAGTTGTTTATGTGGTAGGAAGGAGCAGTCCAGATGCACTGGTCAAGTCCCTAAGTGGTTTACGTGGTAGGAAGGAGGAGACCGGGTACACTGGTCAAGTCCCTAAGTGGTTTATGTGGTAGGGAGGAGCAGTCCAGGCACACTGGTCAAGTCCCTAAGTGGTTTATGTGGTAGGAAGGAGGAGACCGGGTACACTGGTCAAGTTGGAGAAATGGGGAGCACAGAGAGTATGAACTTGAACTGTATCTACAGGAGTTGAAGGGACTGGGACACAGATATCATAGCTTATTTTGAGTCCAGAAGCAAGAGCATATGTCACAGATGTGGGCAGCATTAAGGATACAGCTCTGGGCAATGGTAGCACCTTTTCCCTAGAGCAGCATGAAATAGCTGATAAGTTTGGAGATCTCTAAGCTCTATGCCCCAGGTAGCTCAATGCTGTCCTATAGGAATGTAATGTTAGCTTATTTTTCAAAAGTGGAACAGAACTGAAAATTTCATTTCCTATTTGAATATTGTGAAATCTGTATTAGTCAGGGTTCTCTAAAGAAACAGAAGCAACAGGATGAATTATATATAACTATATACAATTTATTGATTTGTCACGTGACGAGCTCAACAGTAGCGCCGAAACTGGAGAGGCCGGGAATCCAGGGAATGCTCAGTCCGCAAGCTGATCTCAGAGTCCACAGTCCAGTCTGAAGGCCCGAATGGATTCAGGAGATCTGCCAGTCTCAGTACACGCTGGGAACCGAAAGGTTGATCACCGCAGCAAGGCAAACTCAGCAGATGAGAGAAGCAAGCCGCAGGAGGAAAAAAGGGCCAGCTCCCGCTGCTGTGGCCTTAATACTGCCTGCGGCAGAAGGTAACACCCAATTTGGGTGGGCCATCCGGGTTGGGTGGTCCAATCAGAAGACCCTTTTTCTCTTATTTGTTCCTTAGTCCAGTCAAGTTGACACCCAGGATAACCATCACAAGTCCACCCCTTGTCAACTTGACACCCAATAAATAGTCCTCTGCTTAATGTCAATTGCAAACGATGGCAGGGTCATAATTCCACCTAACATGTTATAAGTATCTCATGTGACAGCAAGCATTATATCTTAGAGTAGGTAATGTCCTTGAGGAACAATAGTCCTTCCGTATTTAATAACCAAATATGACAACACTTACACATATCTCAGTTGCACATTCAAAAGGGAACAACAAGTATCCAATTAATATATATATTATATATATATATATATATATAATATATATAAAAAGCACAATCTTAACCAAATAGGATGAAAGTAATATCTATTATAATCCACGTTTCTGCAACTGGTCCCGTGACCTCAACTTATATTTATGACTACCTTTTTCTATGACCCATTCTGTATTTCCTCCACCATCAGCAAGCACTTCTGCAGGTCTTGGCTCTTTCCTGGAGGAGTGACCATACCTTCATCCCTGAAGGGTCTGGGCCATTTATTGTCCTGTCTGGTTTGGGTTGTTGGAGTTTCCCATTGACCTTAATCATGGACATGGTAGCACCAGAAGGCGCCCTACAGCATCTCCTGCCTTCCAGACATAATCTTCCTTGCCCCCATTGTGGAAAAAAGTCCAATTTCCCCCTGGTAGTCTGGATCAATCATCCTCCTCTACTGTTATTCCTTCCTTAGCCTTGGCTTAAAGGCAGTAGAAGCCCGAATTGGCCAGGGGGAAGTCTTAGCTTCAGTTCAATAGAACGTTGCTGTATCTCCTGGCAAAAGCACTCCCCATTGGAGCCAAAAATCTAGACCAGCAGAACGCATGTCGTGGGTACAGAAGCAAAAATTTTCCTACCGGTCACTAGGGGTGATAGTGAGTGGTATCATTCCCACTTCCACCCCTTGGTTCCTGGACCTGATGAATTCTGGCTATAGGGAAAACAGTCCATATAGTGGGCTGATTCAAAGCATATACCGCTTGCTGGAGAAACCTTGCCCCAGCCCTCCAGGGTATTGCTACTTAATTGGCGCTGTAACTGTGTCTTCAAGAGCATTCCATCGTTCTATCAAGCCGCTGCTTCTTGTTGTGGGGAATATGGTAAGACCAGTGGAACATGACCATGGGCCCACAGTCGCACTTCTTTGGCTGTGAAGTGAGTTCCTTGTCAGAAGGATGCTGTGAGGAAACCATGATGGTGGATAAGGCATTCTGTAAGTCCCTGGATGGTAGTTTTGGCAGAAGCATTACATGCGAGGAAAGGCAAATCCCTAACCAGAATAAGTATCTATTCCTGTAAGAACAAAACGACTGTCCCCTCCATGATGGAAGTGGTCCAATGTAGTCAACCGCCACCAGTTCTGGCTGGTCACCCCGGGAAAAGACCATATCGGGGGCTCAATGTTGGTCTCTGCTGTTGGCAAATCTGGCACTCGGCAGCAGCTGTAGCCCAGATCAGCCTTAGGTGAGTGGAAATCCATGCTGTCTGAGCCCATGCATAACCTCCATCTCTGCCACCATGACCACTTTGTTCATGGGCCCATAGCAACAACAGGGATAGCTGAAAAGAGGCTGACTATCCACAAGAGTCATCTGAACTGTTTTCTTGCGAGATCCCTTTTAGTTTTTATTCTAGTTGAATTATTAAACTCATCCTATGCTGGAGATCGACCCTGCTTTGATGATGAGTCTACTCTTTACCATGAGACACCAAGTATCTTCACATCCTTTGACCATTCAGAGAGCTCTATCCCCATACTTCTTCCCCAAATGTCTTTCTCACCAATTTTCCAGTATGCTCCTTCCAAGTCCCTGCCATCCACCAAACCATTGGCTACAGCCCATGAATCAGTATAAAATCGAACCTCTGGCCATTTCTCTTCCAGAGCAAAATGCACAAACCGTGCACTGCCCGAAGGTTTCTGCCCACTGTGAAGACTTTGTCCGTCACCAGTTCCTTTAGGGTTGTTTCAGAAATTGGCTGTAATGCTGCAGCGTCCAACCCTGGGTGGTGCCTGCATAGCATGCAGAACCATCAATAAACAGGCCCACAGTCTTCCTCTTCCTCAGTCAACTGATCATAGAGGCAAACCCAATGAATGCCATATAGGTGCATGCTTAACCGGACGAAAGGAGTGGGAACATAGGCAATTTGGGCAACTTCTTCATGTACTTGCTTGTGCCCAGTCGGGCCTGCCCCGGGCCCTGTCCCGTAAGTACCACTTCCATTTGAACAATGGACTGTTGCTGTGCATTCCTACTTTATGGTCTGTGGGTCAGATAACACCCACCTCATGTGGGGCAGCTCAGGTCGCATGTGACTTGGTGGCCCATTGTCAAACGTTCAGTTTTCCACTAAGGCCCCAATAGCAGGCTAGAGCATTGTCTCTCAAAAGGAGAATAGTTGTTTGCAGATGAGAGTAGAGCCTTCTCCAAAAATCCCAAGGGCCTCCGCGTGTTTCCCCTATGGGAGCCGCCAATCAGACTCCGCAGCATCTCTATCTGCACTGATACCTCAAGCACATTGGGTCTGCTGGATCATATGCCCTAGGGGCAGAGCCAGCCTGCACTGCAGCCCTGAACCTGTTGAAGAGCCTTTGCCTGTTCCACAGCCCCACTCAATTTGCTGCCTTGATCACCTGATATATGGGTCGTAGTAAACACCCCGATGAGGAATGTTCTGCCCTCCAGAATCCCAAAAAGACCCACCAAATTGGTGCTTCTTTCTTGGTGGAGGAGAGGGGCCAGGTGCAACAACTTATTCTTACCTTAGAAGGAATGTCCTCTGCATGACTCCACACCACTGAACTAACCTAGAACTTCACCGAGGTAGATGGCCCTGAATTTTCTGTTGGATTTATTTCCCTCCTCTCATGCGCATATGCTTTTACCAACAAGTCCAGACTAGCTACTACCTCCGGTTTCAATGGTCCAAATCAGACATAACATCATACATATAGTGGACCAGTGTGATATTGTTTGTGGAAGAGTCAGGGATCCAGATCCCTTCAACTAAGTTAATGGCACAAACGGAGAGTTAACATACCCTTGGGGTAAGACAGTAAAGTATATATGTTGGCCTTGCCAGCTCAAGCAAATTGCTTCTGGTGGTCTTTATGAACCAGTATTGAGAAGAAAGCATTGGCCAGATCAATAGCTGCATACCAGGTACCAGGAGACATATTAATCTGCTCGAGTAGGACACCACTTCTGGTACAGCGGCTGCAATGGTGTCATTACTTGGTTGAGTTTTTGATAGTCAATGTCATTCTCCATGATCTCATCTGTCTTTTGCCACAGGCAAATTGGAGAGTTAAATGGAGGAGTGTGGTAGGAATCACCACCCCTGCATCTTTCAAATCCTTGATAGTGGCATTAACTTCTGCAATCCCTCCAGGGGATATCATACTGTTTATTTCACTATTTTTCCCTGGTAGAGGCAAACACAATGGTTTCCATTTGGCCTTTCCGACCATAATAGCCCTCATCCACTAGGTAAGGAACCAATGTGGGGATTCTCAAGTTTCTAATTATTCTATCCCAATTATACATATGGACTGGGAGACTGGGGAAATAACTACGGGATGCGTTCTGGGACCACTGGGCCCACCGTGAGTCGGACTTAGGCCAAAACTCCATTTATCACCTACCCCATAGGCCCCTTTTAACCGGGGGCCACAATGACTTTTTACGGTCTCTGGGATTCAGTGTCAACTCAGAACCGTAACCAATAGGCCTCAAAAGTCTGATTTTTTTCCTTTCCCCAGTGTACAGTTACCCTAGTAAAGGCCTCAGTCCCTCGGGGAAGGACAGGAGGAAGGCAAACAGCAAACTCTTTGGTAATTGTGAAAGGTCCTTCCTCAATTGGAACCCCGGCCACCCCTTCATTCACGGGTTCTGGGTCTGTGAACTGTCTCAAGTCTGGAAACCGGTCAAACTGGGCGGGATTCGCTACTCCTAAAATCAAATGTTGACTTCCTGTCATTTGTTCTAGAGCTTTTCTGCTTAGACAGATCCAATAAAAACTTAGTAGGCTTATCTATAGTTTTGGTTCCTGGGAACGCCATGATTAATTAGCCAGTTCCAAAGATCATTCGGGTCATGCCATTATAGTATTTTTTGCCTTTGCCACCCCTTAGGATAATTCGGTAACTACGCTCATCTGGCCTTCTGCGCATTCAGTGCTGCAACCTGACAACTACCCTGAGGTCCTGTTAGCCTACTTACGTGTACATTTAAATTTATGCAATTGAGCTACAACTTCTCTAACTGTAAGATCGGGCATAAGAAATAGACAAAAACAAGCTCTTCAAATGTTCTGGTGTCTCTCTCTAGTTCTTTCCATCTTATAAATTCAGTGATTGGCATGTCCTCTGGGTCCTCCTATTGTGGAGAATGGGTTTTTACACTTCAATCCACTCGAGCATGCCCATCTGCCTGCCCTCACAATCCCTTCATCAATACTAAGCCAAGGAATATCAGGATCTCTAACTCACTGTTATAGGCCATGTTTTATAAATACATCAGCCAACCATAAAATAAACTTTTAACACCTTTTAAACTGCTCGAGCTTCCATGTTAAACGAGAATCTACTCACTCTAAGTGGGCTCATACGATAACTCAGTATGATCCATTCTATTTCCTTCCACCATTATCCACACCCTTAAAATCCATTCCCACATATATTCCTTAGGCTTCTGCCAGGAATGACATCAGCAAACTCATTTATTTCTTTAGTGGTATACGTCACCTCCTCGTGGACCACACTTTCTATCTCACCCTTGAGGGGCTTGCTTAGACTTAATCTGGTTATAGGTCTAGAGGCAAAATTGTTTGGGCCTGAGGGACATCAGCTACTCCCACTGGGGGGGGGATTAATTTCTCAGGCAAGGGTGGGGAGGAGGGTCTGCAGGTGTGTATTCTCTGCTGAGGGCGGGGAGATTAATTCCTAGATAAAGAAAATCCATCAGAATCTGAGGGTTCAAAATCCCTCATCATTCAAGGTTCTCCCACACATCTCCCATCCCAAGTTTCAGGGTTCCACCCTTCCCCCACCAGTGCTCTCACTTTAACTGCTGACACTTTTCGTGGCTGGAATTAAATTTGCTTTGTAAATCAGCCAAATCCGTATAATAAGGGTCCAGCTTGATTTTCTGCTGCTTTAGTCTTTGGCTGCTGGAGAAAGATTCTCTTCCAGAGCACATCTTGGAAACCTTTTAAAACTGTTGTTTCGAATCCGAGCTGGTCATTTTTATACTGAGCTTCCCTATTTTCCTCTATCAGTTTATCAGACATGCTAGGAGCAAAAGGCAACATCATTAATTTTCCTTATTTTTCCGCAATTTCTCGAACATTTTATATCATAGAGTCGCTAAAATCCTTGCTTCTCACAAGAGGATTTAGGTGAGTCAATGGATCTATTTCATAATACATCAAAGTAGTACTGCACCAAGGATTATCATTCTTTATGCCACCAGGAGAGCTTCGTAACTTTAGGCTTCATTGGTTGGAGAGCTGGCTCCTAGAAGCTACCAAGCCCACTAAAGAAATTCATCCTTTCAATTCTGTTTTCTCTAGAACCACTTCTGGTACCAAAATCTGTATTAGTCAGGGTTCTCTAAAGCAAACAGAAGCAACAGTATGAATATATATAAACTATATACAATTTATTGATTGCCTCACATGACAGAGCTCAACAGTAGCCGCCGAATCTGGAGAGGCCGGGAATCCAGGGAACTGCTCAGTCCACAAGGCTGGATGTCTCAGGAGTCCCGTCTGTGGAAGCCCCGAATGGATTCCAGGAGATCTGCCAGTCTCATGTACACGCTGGGATCCAAAAAGTTGATCACATCAGCAAGAAACTCAGCAGATGAGGAAGCAAGCCGCAGGAGGAAAAGGGGCCAGCTCCCTGCGTGGCCATCCTTTAATAACTGCCTGCGGCAGCAGGTAACGCCCCACATTTGGGTGGGGCCATCCGGGTTGAGTGGTCCAATCAGAAGACCCTTTTCTCTTATTGTTCCTTAGTCCAGTCAGTTGACACCCAGGATTAACCATCACAATATCCAACATTTTAATTAAAATATCATTATTTCATGACTGTGGAGATAGATCAGTAGGTAAATTGCTTGCCATAATGAGACCTGAGTTTGGTCTTGTAGGCTATAGATACTGGAGTATAAAATATCCAGACAGGGGCTGGAGAGATGGCCTAGCGGTTAAGAACGCCGACCGCTCTTACAGAGGACCCGGGTTCAATCCCCAGCACCCACATGGCGGCTGAGAATTGTCTGAAACTCCAATTCCAGGAGAACTCCAGTTCCAGGGGAATCCGACACCCTCTTCTGAACTCCGCGGCATTGCACGACACGGGTGCACACACTTGCATGCAGACAGTACATTCATACACATACAGAAATAAATTTAAAAAAAAGAAAAAAAATAAAATATCCAGACAGAGATGCCTTTCAACATATGCTGAGTTTATTACACACCAACACATGCATGGCATAGGCATTCCATACACCATGCATTCCTTAATCATTGTAAGCACAAACAAAGTTACAATTATCAGACTACAGGGGCTCATGTCGGGATGTCAGAGAGAAAAATGCAGACAGTCTTTGGGGTTCAGCCATGGTGGTCCTCTTGTCTTTTCTGGGAAGTCCCAAGGCACCACATGAACCAGCAGCTGGATTAGAAGGCGCTGAGGTCTGTGTTCCTCTCAAGGAACTACTACCCTACTCTGGGGTTTAAGGTCCTCAGCTAAGCTGCCAGACACTATGGTCACCAGAACCAGAGTTACCTCAGAGGCCAAGGACTGTTGATGATGGGGTCTGAGTTTAGGAGCAGAGGTCTTAGGCATGTCTCCAGAGCGAGCCAGTCTGAGTCTGCCTTCTGGGTGGTTATTGGAGCAGACACCTTAGAGTTGGCTCATTAGCATACTGGATGCACCTTGGGGTTGGCTTATTAACATATCAGAGACATCTTAGCATTGGCTCATTAGGATATGTGCTGGACATCAGAGCTAGTGCCAGTTCCTTATACCTCATTAGCATGTTCGCTGGTGTCAGCAGCTTGCACTTCATTAACATATCAGAGCCAGGTATGTTTACTAGTGCCTGCTTTTTACAGGTCCCCAGAACCCACAGAAAAAAGCCAGACATGATGGATTGCACTGTGATCTCAGTGCTGGAGAAGCAGACCGGGAGATTCCTGGGACTCACTGGCTAACTTGGCAACTTCAGGTCAGTGAAAGACCCTGTCTGAAAAACAAATAAATAAAAGATGGATATCATCTGAAGAACAACACCTGAAGTTGTCTCCTGGCCTCCACACACATGCACATGCACCCAAACACACACATGCAACTACAGTCACACACACATACCCAAAATATTTCAATAAGGAATCAAAATATGTTCTTTTAAAACGTNGCCATGCTGACAAGGTTCCTGGAGTAGAGCTACCCACCCTGTGGAGGCAGTGCTGTGGTCCCTACAGAGGACCCCAATTCGATGTACCAAGTTCCTCATCCCACTGCTGGTGATCCAAATCCCCCTTCCCCTGGTAGGATGGTAAGTAAGGGACCTGACGGCCGTCTGCCTCCTGACAGGACAGTAAGGGACCTGACGGCTGTCTGCCTCCTGACGGGACGGTAGGGGACCTGACGGCCGTCTGCCTCCTGATCGGGACGGTAGGGGACCTGACGGCCGTCTGCCTCCTGACGGGATGGTAGGGGACCTGACGGCCGTCTGCCTCCTGATGGGACGGTAAGGGGACCTGACGGCCTGACGGCCGTCTGCCTCCTGACAGGACTGTAAGGGACCTGACGGCCGTCTGCCTCCTGACGGGACGGTAAGGGACCTGATGGCTGTCTGCCTCCTGACAGGACAGTAAGGGACCTGATGGCTGTCTGCCTCCTGACAGGCTTCCCACAAGATAGTTAACTTTGACAAACTGTTCATCATTACTCAGGACCCCCGAAAACCCTGAAGAGTTTCTGGGATGCCTGACTGAAACAGTCCTTCAGCATACCTGCCTCAGAGGGCATTCTGGTCCTCAACCCCCACTTCATAGCTCAGTCAGCCCCGATATTCATAAAAAGCTCACATGGCTTAAAAAGAGCCTCAGACATACACCCCCCACACCTCCCAGGGAGACCTGCTGGAAACAACATTTAAGGTTCCTAATGGCCAAGAGTACCAATAGAGCAGCCCAAGACCACCAAAAGTGTCACCTAGCTGTGGCTCTCAGGGCCAGGTGTGGTGGTATAAGCTTTAATCCCAGTGCTTGGGAGGCAGAGGCAGGCGATCTTGAGTTCAAGGCCAGCCGGGTCTACACATAATGCCCCCAGCTGGGACTAAAGGGAGACCCGTCTCAAAAAGACAAAAAAAAAAAAAAAAAAAGAGTAAGATATTTGATTAATTAAAAAAAAAAAAAACATTTCATTTATTTTAGAATACGGTTTTACATGAAGGATGCTTGTACTCACAAATTATTACTTATTGTCAAAAAATGAAAAAAATAAAGAAGAAAAAAATAATATGTGTGTTTTAAGGTTGTGATAAGTACTTTTGTAACATGATTCCATAATTATAAAATGCTTTCCATATAATTGAGTTACAACCCATATTCTGTTATTTTTAAAAGGACATCAATATAAAGTGTATATATTTTATAGTTCTTTTTTTAAAATTTTATTTATTTTTGTATGTGTATGAGTGTACTGTCTACATGCAGGTCTGTGCATCCATGTCGTGCAATGCCGCGGAGGTCAGAAGAGGGCATCGAATTCCCCTGGAACTGGAGTTAAAGACGGTTCTCAGCCGCCATGTGGGTGCTGGGGATCGAACCCGGCTACTCTGCAAGAGCAGTTGGCACTCTTAACCACTAGGCCATCTCTCCAGCCCCATCAATATAAAGTATATTTTTTGATTGTTGATTTGACATGAAAGAACAAATTGGTAACAAATAAACACATGAACACTTTTTTTGGTCTTTTTGAGACAGGGTCTCCCTTTAGTCCCAGCTGGCCTGGAGCTTGATGTGTAGACCAGGCTGGCCTTGAACTCAGAGATCTGCCTGCCTCTGCCTCCCAAGCACTGGGATTAAAGGCTTATACCACCACACCTGGCCCTGAGAGCCACAGCTAGGTGACACTTTTGGTGGTCTTGGGCTGCTCTATTGGTACTCTTGGCCATTAGGAACCTTAAATGTTGTTTCCAGCAGGTCTCCCTGGGAGGTGTGGGGGGTGTATGTCTGAGGCTCTTTTTAAGCCATGTGAGCTTTTTATGAATATCGGGGCTGACTGAGCTATGAAGTGGGGGTTGAGGACCAGAATGCCCTCTGAGGCAGGTATGCTGAAGGACTGTTTCAGTCAGGCATCCCAGAAACTCTTCAGGGTTTTCGGGGGTCCTGAGTAATGATGAACAGTTTGTCAAAGTTAACTATCTTGTGGGAAGCCTGTCAGGAGGCAGACAGCCATCAGGTCCCTTACTGTCCTGTCAGGAGGCAGACAGCCATCAGGTCCCTTACCGTCCCGTCAGGAGGCAGACGGCCGTCAGGTCCCTTACAGTCCTGTCAGGAGGCAGACGGCCGTCAGGCCGTCAGGTCCCCTACCGTCCCATCAGGAGGCAGACGGCCGTCAGGTCCCCTACCATCCCGTCAGGAGGCAGACGGCCGTCAGGTCCCCTACCGTCCCGTCAGGAGGCAGACGGCCGTCAGGTCCCCTACCGTCCCGTCAGGAGGCAGACGGCCGTCAGGTCCCCTACCGTCCCGTCAGGAGGCAGACAGCCGTCAGGTCCCTTACTGTCCTGTCAGGAGGCAGACGGCCGTCAGGTCCCTTACTTACCATCCTACCAGGGGAAGGGGGATTTGGATCACCAGCAGTGGGATGAGGAACTTGGTACATCGAATTGGGGTCCTCTGTAGGGACCACAGCACTGCCTCCACAGGGTGGGTAGCTCTACTCCAGGAACCTTGTCAGCATGGGCCTGCAACGAAGACACATTCTCACTCCTCTGGGGTCAAAGTAGTGGAAAGAATAACATAGATACCAGATAAGGTCATAGGTTTGGGTAAGGTAGTGAAATTCTTTAGTAAAGAAGGAGAAGGAACCCAAACAGTGGCTGGATTTGGGAGAGATTAGTGATAGTAAAAGGGATATGGACTTAGATAATTGTTCTTCCACTTCCCAAGACCTCATGCAGAGTTAGAAAAGGCTGTCAGAGATGTATTGAGACCACACATGCAAGTGTACAGATGGCCTCTGGAATACCAGAGAGTGCTACCAAAGGCCACTCAACCAATAAAGCAAATACGGGTCTCCCTGAGTCAAGCAAGACTCCACCGGGAGCACCAGCTACACCCCGCCTGCCTGGAAATACTGTGCAGCAGAGGCAGCCATGTGCCTGTATATCCCAAACCTAATTGGCCATTGGCTCTCTCCTTGGAGGAATAACCCATGGCTGATGCCACAAGCTTACATCCTCTACAGGTTAGGAGATGTTATAAGCCACAGTAAGACCCTGTCATATTTAACAGGAAAAAATGTAATTCAATGGAGTTAACAAATCATCCAAATATGTGTTCTATGCCAAAGTAACCTACCAATAACTATTAGTGCTGCCTAAATACCTAATATATCTAACTGCTCTTGTGCTTCAATTATAGGATCGAAAGGCTGATTCCTGGACAAACCAACTGTAAGCCCATGAAAGGGAAACAGCCAGAATTGACCAGAGTCCAAGACGAAACACGCCAGAGAAGTGGACTTAGACTTGCTTCTCAATCCACCTGTGCCCCCTTTCCAAAGCCTAGGGAAACAATCTGCGGAAGAGGGGGCGTGGCAGAATTGTAAGGGCTGCGATGGGGTGAAGGTGAAACCAGCCAGCATGGTTAGTCTGGACACTCATATTGGTCACTTGCTTGAGCACATACAACCCCCCCTCCCCCCCGCTGGATTGGATGGGGCGCTGTGGGGGTTGGGCAAACAGCCTGCAAATTGGGTTTCTCATGAGAAGATGCTTGTATTCATGTTACAATAGAAAAAAAAAAAAATGAAAAAAAAAAAAAAAAAAACAGAGAAAGATGCAGGACCGTTGGGCAAAATGCATGATCTGGGATGGGGGGTGTAGGGGGGGAAGAGAAAAGAGAATATTCCTAAACTGAACCAAAAAATAATGCCTGAAATACACAAAACAACAAAAAAAAAAAAAAAAACAAAAAAAATAAAAATAAATAAAAAAAAGAAAAGGCTGTCAGAGCATCCTCTGTGAGCTAGTGATGGGGGAGGGTGATGGCGTTGGAGCAGATGGGACTTCCTGAGCTGGAGGTAGAAGAGCTATGGGTGGTGTTCACAAGTCATCAATGGCTTGAGGAACGAGAGCAGACTGGTAAGACAGGGGACTAGATTTAGGCAAGCAGTCTTTCGGCAAACTTTTGGCTAAAAGGACCTTTGAGAGTGGAAAGTGGAACAGAGGGAGGGACAGACTGGAGAGGAAAGCCTTGGACATAGGGGATTTGCACTACTTCCCCGTGTGATGGCAAAAACTATCCAGGTCAGTAAGAACTTGGAAATCAAAGTGCCATTTTTGCGCCATAAGGACCCATTGTCCAATTTACACTGAGGCCATCCTGTGTCACTGTTAAAAATTAAACAGTGAGGCTTAATATCACCTTGGAGTCCCAGAGGTTGCAGATTCTCATGGGGACAGGCTGGAGGAGTGAGGGGTACAATTTGGGAGACCCTGTTTCCCATTTCTGAAACAAGGAATGAGGACAACAAGGGCCAAGAGAAACTGCACAGTAAGGTAGAAGATAGCGACAGCAGTCACCTTGGGCGCTGACCACAGCGGTGAGAAGTCCCGCCAGGAAAGCCAGGACAAGGATAAAGGTAAGGATGGAAAGGTTGAGCTTCAGGAGGAGAGGGAAAGGCATGGAAAAGGCAGAAGTGTAGCAGGTACCAAGGACTGGAGTTGAAGGGTGTCCCTGCAGCTGGGGACACTGGGAAGGGAGTGAGACCAAGGCGTTGGGTGTCCCTTGTGTTGGCCTGGGAGTCCACTGGAGGGCAAGGGCTGTAGCCTGGCATCCCAGCACAGCTTTGGAGAGAGAGCAAACCTGAGATCAGGCCAGCCCAAGTGGGCCACTTACTGGAGGAGCAACAAAAGGGAAAGGAAGAGGGAGGACGTGGGGTCCAGAGGTGAGGGCGAATTGTGGCGGATGAAAAGCCAGCAGCAGGCAGGTGGTCTGAGGCTGTCAGAGGACCTGGACAGCAGCTCAGGGTCAAGGTCAAGGAAGGAGGCCACATCCCAGAGGAGGGGGCGGAGCAGCCCTCGTACTTTTTTCAGCTCAGGGTCAACGTTTGGAAAAATGACCAAGTCCACAAGAAGCCACTCTGAGATGAGAAAAGAAATTTAATACGGAGGCACAAGCTTCAGGGTTGTCCTCACGAGAGAGAGAGAGAGAGAGAGAGAGAGAGAGAGAGAGAGAGAGAGATTGAGAGAAGCCTCTTAGCACAGCAGGCTGGGTTTTATAGAGTTTTTGTGGGCAGGGAGAGGCGAGTCAATAGCAGACGCCTTGCTCGGTGTTGGGGGTGGGGAGTTCAGTTGGCTGTGATGGAAAATTGCAGTTGCATTGTTATAAACAGAAATCAGATCACTGAGAAACTAGCGTGGTTTAGTTTCTGTTTCTCAGAATGCTTTGCAAGTTGTGGTTGCCACGCTGTCAGTCAGCAGTGACTCCATCTTGGGGTCTGGTTTGGCCTAACAATTTTTCCCTGCTTCCTGACTGTGGATTTGATGGCACGAGCTGCCTCAAGTTTCTGCTGCAGGAACTTCCCCACTACGGCGGGCTATACCCTGGAACTGTGAGTCAAAATAAACCCTTTCTCATTTTGCTTTTGTCAGGGTATTTTATCATAGCAATAAAAAAGTAACTAAGCTCTTCTTACTACAGGAAAGCTCTGACATCAGCAATGAATTATTCTGCCTAGGAGATGTTGGCTAGGGGATTCAAACCCGTCCCCCCCAAATTATAAAGGCCTTTTGCCTATATGTGGGATATATGCAAGGAGAAAGGCAGTAAGTCCCTGTTGTCGAAGAGCTGGTGTGAGCATGAAAAATGTTATGAGACGTCACTTGCTATTTTTTTATTTGTCTTTTTAATTTTTTTTTTTTTTTTCTAAAGGCCACTAAAGCAATACAGTAAAATATTGGTCTCCCTGAGACAAGCAAGACTCCTCCGTCAATATCAGCTACACCTCAACAGCCTGGAGATACTGTGCAACAGTGGCAGCCAAGTGTCTATATATATCCCAAATCTATTTGGCTATTAGCTCTCTCCTTGGAGGAATAACTCACAGCGGATGCCACAAGCTTGTGTCCTCTGGTGGTTGGGCGATGTTGTGAGCCACAATAAGAACTTGTCACCCTTTATAGAGAAACCACAGTTTGCGGATTAGCATGTCATCCAAGCATCTGTGTCTATGCTCACAGCTTAGCTTGACATAATAAGCGGTACTGCTTAAATGCCTGTACATCCAATAGCTTGTGCTTTGTTAATATGACTAAAAAGGGTATCACTGGGAAAGCTGTCAATCCATGAAGGGAAACAACCTGAACAGACTGGAGTCCAAAATGACAACTCCAAAGAAATTAGACTGTTTTCTTCTCACCCACTTGTGCCCCTTTCCCAAAGCCCAGGGAACAAACTGCGGAAGAGGAGGCATGGTAGATTGTAAGGGCTGTGGAGAGATAGGGGTGAATCATGAGACTACAGGAATATAGTCTGGACTCCTGATTGATCAACATGCCTGTGCATACAAGCTTCTCCAACTGGTCTATGGGAACCTTGGGTTGTTCAAAATTTGGACATAGATACTTGCAAAATGCACCAATTACCTGATTGTATGACATAATGAGTGACATCAATGCTATCTGCAAACAACTGTGTCATTGTATTGTAGAATCCCTTAAAAAAATAAATAAATTTTAAAAAAAAGTAACTAAGACTACCACATTTTAAATGTTCAGTAGCCACACAGGACTAGTGGTTACAATACTGGGTGGCACCTTTTAGCTTATCATCAAGAAACTTTAGAGGCAAAAATATTTTGGCCACTGGAGATGTGGGATAGATGCTTTCTTTTCTTTTTTTATGCTTTCTCATGGTCACATGGCAAACACTCAGGAGACCCCCATAGTTTCCTGTGTTTGAACACTTGGTGCCCAGCTGGTGGGTGCACTGAGTATTCAAAGGAAGGGAGAGGCTCAGGGCTGAGTTCTGAGGCACCTCAGTAGTTGATTGCCAGACGAGCACCATCAGTGTTGCATGGCAACTTGTTAGAAATGCAGATTCTCAGGCCCCACCTTGGCACACTTAAACAGGAATGGAGTCCAGCCTTGTTCAGCAAGCCCTCCAGGTGATTCTGATCATCAAGTTCGAAAACTATTGGCTCAGAGGTTGGGGAGAAGAAATACATGAGAAGACTGAGAAGGAGTGGCCAGCCAGAGAGGAAACGAACTGGAGTGTTTCCTGGGGAAAGAGAGTAGTTCAGCTTTCTAATCAGCTGTTGATAGGTAAGAGAAGATGAGGCCTGATGTGACAGAGATAGTTAGCATCCTCTAGTACTTCAGACAACTCATGAGGTGCCCACCACCTCAGACAGAAACTCCTATCCTGTATATCCTATGGTGGAAGGGTGGAGACCTCCTAGTTGGGGTCTGAGCTGGCAGGGCTGTGTACCCATCACAGGGCCCTTCTCCCCCTCCCCCAGTTAATTAGACCAAATTCTATGGAGCACTTAGAGATGAGTGTGGCCATCTATGTAGGAGAAACTAGTAGTTTCTTCAAAACAGAAGTGCAAAACTTTGTGGTAAACTCACTCTGTTCTCAACAAACTCCTAGGACTGCCTCAAAGTCCCTCTGAAGGGTCCGGTTATTAACCTGACTCCGTTCTGTCTCTCTGTCCTAAGTTGCTCTTTCCCTCATTCCCAAATCACCAATCTGTTTATTTAGTTTGTGTCTACTTTTGAGGCAGTCATGCTTTGTTGTCCAGGCTGACTTGTAACTCACTAGTGGCTCAGGTGGGCCTCAACTTTACTGTCTTCTCAATAACATCACAGGAAAGAGAACTCACATGAAGGAAATGGAAGCAACACACCCCTACAAATATCAGCAATAGCAGTCTCTTCAGTGGTGCCTATAAGACTCTGCACCACCAGCCCAGATACTGAGCAACCACCTATGATCACGAGCCATGCAGACCTCCTCAATTCTCTCCTTTGGTCTTTCCCTTACATAACCTTACATAACCTCACAGCTACCATTGACACCCAATGGCAATCTTTACAATGTGCCTTCTCAGTGTGACCCCACAAAAATAGATTTCATTTTTTCTGCCTTCTGCTATTACTTTTTCTGCTTGGTTTTCAGGGTGAGTAGATAGAACTGGTTTGTTGAGATTTCCCCAAGGTCAAGCTAGACAACCTCAGGAGTAACTGGTAACACTTCTACCTTGATGGTTTTCCATGCCTAGGGTGGTGGTGGTGCTTTTTTCATATGAACCATGATGACTGTTTGTGGTCTAGTCAGCATGAGGATGAGCGCAAGAACCTCTCCTAGGAAGCACTTTGGTTCTCAGTCCATAGTGATGGACAGTGGTCAAGACAAATGATGAGAAACAGAATTTCTATTCTGGAAAACCTTAGGTTTAACTAAGATTTGGTGTTATATTAGAGAAAGAACAGATGGACACTGTGGCTTGTTCCCAAAAAAGAAACACAGATGAATAAGAAATCAGATGTTCTGTCCTGGAAATATGAAGTGGCAAATCAGCTACTTTCTTGTGCAAAGATAAGCAAGAACACACTAAGTGAAGATTCACCAATCCAGATTTCTAGAGCTCATGAGAAGCCCTACTAGTTGCCAGTTCAGTAGCCAGTAATACTTGGCACCTGGCTATTTCTGATTTGAGGTAATTTGTAGGATTGAAAATCCACTTTTTCTTACTCAGAACAGCCTGGACAAACATCTTTGATTACTTGAAGTAAATTGAGGTAAATCTCTGTTCCAGGTCCAGTGGGCCTGTGACTAAGACCTACGTAAAGCCTCCCAAGCTCCACACACTTTGATTTCATTTCAGTAGTCATGGATTGGGGTGTGGAAAAGTAGGCCACCCCCAACTAATTAATTAATTAAAATTATTTCTTTATTTTTTCTTTTTGCGATAGGGTCTCCCAGTGGCCTCAGCTGTCCTAGAGCTATGTAGATGAGGCTGGCCTTGAACTCACAGAAATCTGCCTACCTCTGCCTCGCAAGTGCTGGGATTAAAGGCTTGCACCAACGTGCTCAGTTAGACCACCTCAAATTTATCACTACCTTGGTGCCCAGGTGTCTGATGCCTCCCTAACACTACTTGTATCAGCACCACACTTGCAAGCCCTAGATAAGATGGTCTTTGTTAGGGCCGGAGGTTTGGTTCAGCAGTTAAGCACATTGATTACTTCTTGGGGACCTGGGTTCAGTTCCCAGCAACTACAAGGTGGAAAACAACCATCTTTAACTCCAGTTCCAGGTGATCCAACGCCCTTCTCTGGCCTCCACTGTTGTAAAGTCACAGCAGAGAGACCACTCACTAAACTTCATGGAGTTTTAAAGGAGGGTTTAGTTTAATTTAATTATGGTGCCAGGCCGACACTCAACTCAGGAGGAATGTGGCCACGAGGCGTGGGTTACAGGGCTTTTTATAAGTACAACAACCAGTCAGAGTTTAGTATCACAATTAAAGTTACCAATCAAGTACACCAGCCAATCAGAGTTTAACACCACAATTAAAGTTAACCAATTAAGGGGAAGTACGCAAAGCAAGCAAACCAGCCATTCCTAAGGGAAAATGGCTTAATGGTATCTGAGAACACTATCCCTGAATTTTTCTAATCCTCTATCTCAATAATCCTCTATCTAATTTCCCCTCTCATTGTGAGGTCTTCAAATCCTTGAAGGACGTTCATAAGAGTCGACCACAGTTGGTGTTTCCAAGATGGAATGATCTCCACTAGAGAGGGGGGTGTATTGGGTCCTTAGCACCATGAGTTTACTGGTTGGCTAATGAATCTGACAAGTGAGCTTAGGATGCACGGGCCACAAGTCACAGCAACCAGAAGGATAAGCAGGGGACCCACTAAGGCACTGAGGAGGGTGGTCAATATGAGAATAATGACTCATAGCAGTTAGTGCTGTGTTGCCCTTTCCCTTTCCTGGAGTTGTTTTCCTGGAGTTGTTTTTCACTGCTCTTGGGGGCCCCAGCACCCCACATCATAGTCACATGAGTCATTTTCCAGAATGTCTGAATCCTCAGGTGCACTCCAGTCACCTTTGAGCAGGTCACAAAGATCAAACAGGAAGGAAGGTGTCTCCATAGTCTGCCAGTTCCCAAGAAGGATAAGCTTCTTTACAAGTTGTCGATAGAGGGTTCTGGTCAGGGTCCAAGTCACCTGCCGGGCTTGGTGAGGAGTTAAGGACACATAAAAAGGAAGTGAGAAGAACATCAGGATTAAAAGTCCCTTTTTAGTTGCACCTTCAAAGGATCGTAGGTCTTCTTGAGGCTCCATCGCTCTGGAACATGGTCCTGGTGGGCCTTCTTAGTCTGAGACCAATGTATCCAGTGGTTTTTCCCCATGACCTTGACAGCAGCCAGGGTGGTCAGGATCACAGGAAAGGGGCCAGTCCATCTGAGTACAAGAGAAGACGTGAAATCTGCGAACCCACACCCAGTCACCTGGTTCAGGTATTGGTAAGGGGCTTGCCAGATCTTGATCAGGGTCTGAACAGTGAGTCTGCTGAACCAGGTGGATTTCTTTCGAGGCACTTCGTAGGCTCTGTAGAGATCTGAAAAGATGTGTGTTAGAAATTTGAGCTAGACATTCATCCCCTATTTTAGGTATGAGGGGAGGGGGTCTTCCAAACATAAATTTGTAAGGTGTTATGCACTGTACATAAGGGGAAAATCTTACTCAAAGGAGAGAAAAAGGAAGAAGACTTACCCAGTTCCCGCCACTCTCTGCCATGAATTTAGTCAATGTCTCCTTTAATGTTCTATTCATTCTTTCTACCTGTCATGAGCTTTGGGGGTGATAGACATGATGACATTTCCAATTTATATTTAATGCCTGGGCCACTATCTAGGATACTGAGGAAATAAACCCAGGCCTGCTATCTGAACCTGAACCTAAAGGAAGGCCAAGTCAGGGCACCAATTCCTGTAGTAATTTTTTGAAACTATTTGGGCAGTCTCCCCTTTGGTGGGGAATGCTTTGACCTATCCTGAAAGAGTATCTATAAACACAACAAGTAGGAATATCCATCTGGACCCACTTTCATATTGGTAAAGTCCACTTCCCATATTTCACCAGGATTACTCCCCTTAGTCTTCTGCCTGGAATTTTTCCTCCTCTGGAGTTGACTTGAGCACAGCTCGAACATTTCCCACTATATCTTGAGTTAGATTAGTCAGACAGGGTATGAAGAACTCCCTCTGGGCTAAAGCAGCTACTTTGGTTGCTCCAAGATGAATGGCTATATGTTTCTCTGTGGGAGGATCCAGTTTGAATTAGGGGCTAGTTCTCAGGTAGCATACCTCAGGCATTCCTCTGACCCCACCCCAAGAAGGAGCGAGCAACAAGACCCGGGCACATGATGCTAGGCGGAGTAGCAGTATACAGTGGTGCGAAACTGGGGATCTGTGATTGGCTCTGGGAGCTGATGTCATTTTGGTCATAAAAGTGACTTGCAACAGGCAATAAATCAAACTCTCCATTTCCATCATTACAGAGAATTCCCAAATTCGTTATTTTTGCACACATACCTGGATTTTTGCATGCAGGCCTAGATTTTGAGTGTCAGTAGCTAATGTAAGGTTACAGTACCGTAGAGCTGGACAGAGAACTATCAGTTTACAAGCCTGTGGCTAGGGGGTTGGACAGAGGTCTATCAGACCACCAGCCTGATAAGCTAGCATGGGGTTGGATAGAGACCTATTAAGTCACCACCATGTGAATTAAATTGTGAGTGGGTGTAGGCTGAAGATAGGCCTTCAGCCACCAGCCTGAAATTCCTGTCCAGAAAGACCGGCAGTCTTTAGGCAGGTGGGCTAGCACAGCCACACAGGAAACTTTTCATTTTCCAGACTAAGGAACTGAGTTGGAAGTAACTCTCAGGTTGGGTTACAAAAGTAACTGTGCCGAGGAGTCAGTTCCCCATAGTGACCACAGGTGGCCACTGTGCTCTCCTTCCCTTAGCAGGACTGTGCTGTACCTGCTCATAGGAAGAGTTGCTCCTACATGTCTCTGAGAGCCATTGACATATCAAGGGTTGTGGGAGGACAGGAAAAACCATCTGTCCCTTTTTCTAGCTCTAAACTTCAGGCTTGCATGATCTCCTCCTGTGAGTAGGTAGGCTCCTCCAGCAATGAGCAGAGGTGTAGGGCAGGCAGGAGGATAGCTTCAGGGGCAGGGTTAGCATCCCTGGCCACTTACTTTGTGGCCCAGTCAGCCAATGCATTTCCTTTGGGTTCCGGTGTGTCCTCTTTGGTATGAGCTTTGCAGTGGATAATAGTCAGTCTCTTGGGTAGCTAGAGTGCATCCAGTAAGGCCAAATTTTCTGTTTTATTTTTAATGTCCTTCCTGGCCAAGGTGAGCAACCCCCGTTCCCAGTAGAGTGCACAATAGTGAAAGCAAACCTGCTATCTGTGTAGATGTTAGTATGACAGCCACAGGCCTGGGTCAGGGCTATCAACTCAGCCTTCCAAGCAGAGCTTCCTGGGCTCAGTCCTCTTCTCCAAAGCATTACCCTATCAGTTTCTACTGCATCCCCTGCGTTTCTGACTCCTTCCTGCAAGAAACTGCTTCCATCTGTATAAAGAGTCATTTCAGCACTCGGCAATGGTGAGTCCTTAAGATCCTCCCGAACTCCTGTTAGGGCTAGGAGGACGTCTGGACAATGGTGTTGGACTTCCTCTGGAGGCTTGCCAGGGAGGAAGGTGGCAGGATTTAAGGCTACAGCCTTTGAGAAAGTTATCCTGGGCAGGTCCAGAAGTAAGACCTAATAGTGGGTGATATGAGTGTTGGAGACCCATCAGTCAGGTGGCGTCCTTAGGAGACTCTCGACCCAGTGGGGATGGGTTATGGTCATGTCCTACCCCAGGGTCAGTTTGAGGCTTCCTTACTAGGATGGCTGTAGCTGAGATTGCCCGCAAGCAGCTTGGCCATCCTGCAGCTACTGGGTCTAGGCTCCTTGACAAGTAAGCCACAGGTCTCTTCCATGGCCCCAGATTCTGGGTTAATACCCCCTTGGAAGCCTTGTGGGCCTCATGGACAAACAGATGGAAAGGTTTATTTATGTCTGGGAGTGCCAAGGCAGGGGCTGAGCAGTCTTAAGGGACTCAAAGCCTTTTTGTTCCTTTTCTCCCCATTGAAAGGGTGCATCTACCTTACCCGTGGCTGCATATAGCTGGGCTGTGAGCTCGGCAAATCCTGGAATCCAGAGCCTACAGTATCTGGCTGCTCCCCAAAATTCTTTGAGCAACAACCTGATGCTAGTGTTAGTAGATTAGAAGGAGTTAATCAGAAGGAAGGAGTTAACTGTAAAATTGAGTTAGTTAAAGCAAGCCTGGTTTCCATGACTACTTTTACAACACACCTTAACCACAAGAGCACATTTCCTGCTACTCTGCCTCTGACTCCCAGTTCCTAGAGCTGTTTCAGGTCAAGATGAACTTTCCTGGTCCTGAGGGGTGCATCCCACTACCTAGGGGGTGCATTCCACTACCCCAAGGGGCTTCATGCTTCTAGTCACAACCAATCAGCTTAAAGGTCACCACTGCTTGCTTTGTGTTTCCCAAGCAACTGCAAGATTCCTCTAGTTTGTGATTTTTCTCTTTAAAAACTCTCTGTAGCAAACAGGGTTGCACTCTTCTCTGTGTGGATTGAGTAGCATCCCTGGTGCACAAACTATCAATTGGTGCATTGATAGTTGGTGCACCAGGGATGCTACTCAATCCACACAGAGATTCTGTGTGCACCAATTTTCTCAATTGACCCCTGGTGCACCAGGGGGTCTTCTTGGTGCACCAATTTTCTCAATTGACCCCTGGTGCACCAACAAATTACATAAATTTTGTTTGAAAGACTGAATCCTGGGCTTTGGAGTTTTTCTGTAGGATTTTTGGACCCAACGTTTGGGGGCTCATCCTGGGATTGCACAGACCACAGACCCCCCAAGCCCAACCTATTTCCTGTCTCTGGGTGCTGGCCAGCCACCTCACTCTGAGGTAAGGTTTTTACTATCTGTTTTGAATCAGTGTCTGGTCAGAATCTGTATCTAGTCTGAATCTGTATCTGACCAGAATCTATTTTGGATCTGTTTGGTCTAGCTATCTGAAAGGGCTCAAGAGGGAGAAACTGGATGCAGTATTGCTCCCTGAGTCTGGAGACAGGGGACACCCCAATTTTCCATCTGGCTGAGAGTAGATGGTCTGACTTGGTCTCTTTGGATCTGAGGGGGCCACTTGCCTATGTGGGCCTCCATCACATAGCGTTTTTCTCTGTCAGACTGTGTGTGTTGTTTTTTCAAATGTGTATGAGTGTACTGTCTGCATGTAAGTAGGTGCACCCATGCCGTGCAGTGCTGTGGAGGTCAGAAGAGGGTGTCAGATTCCCTTGGAACTGGAGTTAAAGATGGTTCTTAGCTTCCATGTGGGTGCTGGGAATCGAACCCCGGTCCTCTGCAAGAGCAGTCTTAACCACTGAGCCATCTCTCCAACTGAGCCATCTCTCCAGCCCCAGAGTGTGTTGTTATATTTATTAGCTGTCCTTCTTTTCATTCGCGTCTTTTTGTTTGTGGATGTTGTCTATTGTGGGAATGAAACTTTGTATGTGGCTTGATGCGAGAACTTGTAAGACCTGTCCCGGAAGATCTCCAGTTATCTGATAACTGTGTGGGCATTCAAAGTTATTATAGCCGGAAGATTCGGGATATTACAATGATTTTTGCTTCGCCCTATCTCTGCAAAGTTCCAGGCCCCTTCCCTTGAGGTATTGAGCAAAATGTCACACCTCTAGTTACCTGTTGTACAAACTGGAGCTCTGCAGCCCCCTGATTAGGACCACAGTGGCTCACCCCTCCCTTCTGCCTGCTTCCCACTTCCTTGCCCAAAGCACAGTAGTCTTGAATATATAGACCTCACTGACAGAATATAAACGGAGTTCCTATCCTCCCTGGCTCTGCATGTGAGTCCATTCATTTCCATGGGTGATCTCCTGTGGTTTTCCCTCCCCCTTTCTTGCAGGAGTGAGGCCTAGAGACTGTCGGCCTGCAGGCAGGAGACAAGTCCTGAAGCTGAGCCAAGAAGGGAAGGACAGCATGTAGAATGTGATCACGTGTGACTCAAAGACATTGAACAATGACAACTACAATGACAGTCTGTCATTATGGGCCAGAGTCAGTCCATTTCTTTAACTCCCCTAGACCATTTTAAGGATTTCAAGGATGCAGTTTGTCAATCTGGCCAAGTAAGTCCTGGAAGCCTCTGGACTCTGTGTGAAGTAGAACGGCCAGCTGAAGGCTCTTTTAATCTTAGCCTCACTTATCCTTTGATCTGCTGTTTTTAGAAGTCCAGGGCAAAAACAAAAAGAAAAAAAATATTAAAAAAAAGAAGTCCAGGGTGACTCACCTTTCATGCCTTCTGCCGTGGCTGAAACCCCTTCTTCTTCCCTCCTCCCCCATGTGGTGTGCACACACAAATGGCTCATGCTGAGAGCCCTAAGCAGCCAGAGCTGTCACTGCTCCATTCTCCCCAGAAATTAGTGAGATGCCAGGCAGCTTGTCCCCCTTGAACGGTATTGTTAGTTTAGGTAGAACAGGCATTTAGTGAAATCAACCCAGCATTTGGAGGCTTTGAGTACAACAGTGATTTAATGGAGCTAAGTAAAACATTTCTTAAACTCTAAATGATTGTGTGTAAATGTGATAATGAAAATTAATTGTTCCACAGCCCTGCACAGCCAAGGACAACTTTAGATTAAGGTGTGCAGCAGATTGGGGAACTGAGAACTTTCCGTGCCTTGACATCAAGTTATTCTGGGTGTTAACACTTAGCTATGAGATTTTAGAAAAAAAGGGGATCTCCCACTGTCCACATTTAAATGATACAATTAAGTCATGTGTCTGTCCAAGCTGTCTGTGTGTTAACCATTCTCCCATGTGTCTGAATGTTTGTCTATGCCCTTTCTAGCCTTCAGGCTTATAGGGTACTGTCAGACCCATATGAGTTAAGCTGTAGCTTTTAATTCACTCATGGGGGGTGGGGCTCTGATTCATTGGTAGCCCTGGAGGATTGGTCTCCACCCAAAGGAGAGGAATTTCTTGCTTCCAGATCTCCAAGAGTTTTGGAGACTCCATCCCAACAGGATTCAAGTGAGTCTCGAGGAGTTGGTATTCCTCCCACAGGGGCCAGGACACCAGGATCCCTGAAGGGGCCTATAACTTTAAGTCCATAGGTCCATCAGTAAATTCAATTTTTTTTTTTGTCTTTTTGAGACAGGGTATCCCTGTAGCCCCAGCTGTCCTGGAACTCATTCTGTAGACCAGGCTGGCCTTGAACTCACAAAGATCCACCTGCCTCTGCCTCCCAAGTGCTAGGATTAAAGGCGTGCGTCACCATGCCCGGCAGTAAATTCAATTTTTGCTCTAAGTTTGTGGAGCAGGTCAGTCCCCAGCAGGGGAAAAGGGCACTCAGGGTTAAGGATGAAGGAATGACTGTAGCTGTAGTCAGGTGAGTAAGGCAAGACTGTACGTGAGGATATCCCTTAATCTTTCCAGTGGCCCCCTGAATGATGGTGGTCTTTCCTGTCTCTTTCCCAGGAGGTTTTTTTTAGCATAGCTATCACAGCCCCTGTGTCTACCAGAAAAGTGGTATCCTTCCCTTCAACTTTCAGGGTTATCATTGGCTCTCAAGTGTCCAGGGAAAAGCTGTGGCCCTGTCAGGCTTCAGTGACTGGAAGCACCTGCCAGGGTGGGACCTGGGAGAAAGGCTCACCTTGAGTTCTCCTCCTTGGACATTCTCCTTTCCAGTGTCCTTTTTCTTGGCAGAAGGCATACTGGTCCCTTCCCAGGGAAGCTCTCCATTTAGGTCTTCTGTTTTCTCTGTTTTGATCCTTCTGAGCAGAAGGTCTGGCAGCATGGCTGTGACCAGGACCTTGCACAGAGCTTTTAATTCTTTTTGTCCCTTCAGTGGGGTATCTTGATTTATGAATACTTTATTGGCTATTTCTACTAATTTAGATATAAGTTCCCACTCAAACCCTTCCAATTTTTGTAATTATTTTCTTATGTCTGGAGCTGATTGGGATACAAAGGCAATGTTGATTTGCCTATTCTCAGGGTCCTCCAGATCCAGGGGAGAGTATTAACGGTAGGCTTGATACAACCTCTCTAGAAAAGCCCCAGGTGCCTCTTCTGGGCCCTGAACTACTTGATCTAGCTTAGAAAGGTTAATGGGCCTCCCAGCAGCTGCTCTAAGTCCCTGAAGCAGAGTTTGGCAGTACCTGGTGAAAGAGTTGCGGCCCTCACTGGAGTTGTTGTCCCAGGCCAGCCCTCGAAGGGGGACACCTCCTCCACCACGTCTGGGTCCATACTGGGGAGACTGTCAGGGGACACCTCCTCCACCACGTCTGGGTCCATACTGGGGAGACTGTCGGGGGACACCTCCTCCACCACGTCTGGGTCCATATTGGAGAGACTGTCGGGGGACACCTCCTCCACCACGTCTGGGTCCATACTGGGGAGACTGTCGGGGGACATCTCCTCCACCACGTCTGTCCATATTGGGGAGACTGTCGGGGGACACCTCCTCCACCACGTCTGGGTCCATATTGGAGAGACTGTCGGGGGACACCTCCTCCACCATGTCTGGGTCCATACTGGGGAGACTGTTGGGGCCTAAGCTGCCTTTGAAGCTTCCCGAAGGATCTGTGATATTTCTGCTGTTGTGAACAAGACTAGCAGAAGCTGGTGGCAATCCTCCCATGTAGGTCGGTGGGTAATAAAAATAGAACTAATAAGGTTAGTGAGAGCATGGGGTTATCTGAAATGGCAGGGTTTTGGTGCTCCCAGTTATAGAGGTCGGCAGTAGAGAAAGGGACATATGTAAAAAGAGGATGTTCATCAGGCCCCAAGGCATTTCTTGCAAGGGGCACAGAGGAATGGTGTTAACAGCATAGGCTGCCCCAGATCTACTATAGCAGGGAGGGGCTTGTGAGCTCATTGAAAGTTTCCCCTCGAGGAGGCTCAGAGGGTGGGGGCCTCCTTTTCTCCTCCTACTGGTAAGGAGGAGGAACAACCAGTAAGTTGTTTCTTAGATTCTTCAGATGGGGGAGGGGCTGAGGGGAGCCTCTGAATTGCTAGCAAAATGGGATTCAGGCTCTGTGACTGAGAGTCTTTGAGCCAGAGGAGAGGCTGCTCTAGGAGACTCAGCCAGGTTATCATGTAGGGGAGTTGATCAGGGCTACGTCTTTCACAGGTCTGACGAGCTTCCCCAGCCTTGCACCAGCCAGCCCGCTCCAGAGAAAATTGGCCATTCTGGTTCGCATAGAGTCCTGAGGCACTTGGGTTCATCACAAAGCCAAACCCTCCAGCTTTGTTTTGAACTCATTAGAAAGCATTAGGCCCATGGAGTGTGCTATATGAAGAGGATTCTTGCCCCATTCAGCAGTGAGAACACTTAAGGAAAGTTTAGTCTAGAAAATGAAGGAGATAAGAACAAACAAAACAACAGACTCAGACAAAGGAAACACACACACACACAGAAAAAGGGAGAGGTCAGACTCAAACACCAGATACATCTAAGGATTGATCCTCAATCACACACGCACCCACGCACCAATTAACCACCACCACCACCACCAACAAACAATCAGGCTGAGAAAGATATCTCTTCTCAGTGCTCCAAAGGGTTCAGGCCATGTCCAGCCCCCTATATGGGGATTTTAACCAGCTTAGAGCTCTATTCCAGAAATGGTCCTGTATGGATGAGTGCACACTCAGAGTGACTAGACATGGGGAACTTCTCCAATAACACTCCCCCTAGTCACTCACTTACCACTAATAAGGGTCTCCACTGAGACCCCCTCGGGGTCACCCCTTACCTCCGGGACCTCCAAATGTATATTTAGTCAGAGTTTATTTAAGAGTGTTCAGTTTTTTGCCCAAGCTTTATCTACACATCACATGGCACTTTAAGGTTTAGTAAAAGGATAAGATATACAGAGTTGTTGTTAATTTTCAGTCCACTCCTGGCTTGTACTAGACTCCCTGTTACAGATTATTAATTAAATGGGCATAGACAAGTAGTGGGTTATCTCTGGCTTCTGAAAGATGTAACTTATGCTTCTCTGTATCATGCAAGTGTTATTTTTGATATTTCCTTTGACCTAGCAATATAATTTGGCTCAAAAGAAGCTAGGCTCTATCTCCCTGAAGGAACGGCATGCAGTCCAGAAGGAGACAGGTTGGATGGGTTTGGAATCCCTATCAGTTTATTTCCTGTCTTTAGGTATGTGATACACCTCCTGCCTTTCTAGGAGAACTATAAATCAGGATATGGGGGTCTGGGAAAGAAAGAGACTGTTCCTCTTTGCAGTAAATTGTAGTAAACAGTTTCCTGAAATTATTTAATTCTCTTTCATGGGCTATGCCTGCTCAACCTATGGTATTAAATCTCTCTTCTAGTCAGTGTTATACAAGGCTGCTTGAGCTTTTGTCCAAGCCTTATCTAAAATAGTATACAGTAATTAAAAGTAACAGGCTGGTCTAACTTAGTCTTTCTGGATGCTTAACAACCATAGTTAATGCCCATACCAATTTGGCCAAGGGACTTAAGGGATAACTTTGTTCCTTGCCCTCAGAGGTCAACTGAGTTCCAGGGGACTATGAATGGGGGCATCTCTTGAAATGTCCTGTAAATGTGAGTCACCAGTCTTCCTGTGCAGGGAGGTCTTAGAGATCCACTAATGGGACTTCAGCCAGCGTCCAGTCTATAAAGAGGAAAGTCTCGTCATGCTTCAGAAAGGGAAGCCTGGTCTAGCAAGACCTGACTTTGTCCTCATGTGGATGGAACTGGTAAATGAAAAGCCAAAAGGAGTCAGAGGCTCCCACCCAAAAAAACCTGAGAGACCCCTGAGGACCAGATCCTCAACTGACCTTGAGAAAACAAAAACCTTGGTTAATCTGAGCTAACTGTGCAGCCTTAAACATCCAAAAGGAAAGTATAACCATCAATAATCAGTAAGGCCTAAGAAATTGTACTTCAGGTATAAAACTTCAAATCTAAGTAAAAAGAAAAAAGTAGCTAACTTCTTGAGTTTCTTAGGAGCCTGGTCTGTGCCAAAGGCTGGGAATGCTAAAAACTGTGTCCATCTGTCTGTGTGACAGTGTAACGCCCATGGCTGTGTCCCTAATTGGACCCTTATATAACCTTGGGCCTCATCCCTCATCCTAGTAATAGCTCCCTGCCTTAAATGGTGCTTTCAAGACCCTATCCAACAACTGACCTGTACAACTTTTAATCAATTTTTGTTTGCTCTCCCTTCAGACAAATACAAAGCATTCCTGCTGACAATGGTTACACCCAGGTGTAAAGCATCTCACCCTCTTGTGTCATTATCCCCCTCTTCATCATCCCCCATCAGCATGAAGCAGCTCCAATGAAAGAGTCTTCCCCCATCCCTATGACACAAAAGGGTGGAATGTAAGGTTGTAGCCCACCTAACTCAGGGTCTTCAGGAGGCCAACTGAGGAAGAAGTTCCTTGAAACAATTATCCTGGACTGCATTCCTGCAAAGGGAGAAATGTTGCTGCAACATTCTGCAATCATGTCTCACTAGAGATCAGAACCAGCCCCCCCCCATACCAGTCACAGGTCCCAGTTTCCCTCAAGATGCTTCTACTGATACCAGCCACAGACCTACCTACACCTATTCCCCAATCTCCTCGCCCCCACTTCCTTGAAAACTCACTTCCTTGTATGCCTGGGTATAAAGCTGCCATTTGGGGTACATTCTAACGCTGGGATTTGCTGGTCATCCTAATCCCGACACAGGCAGGCCAGCCGCCATGCCTGAAATAAACTGGACTTCTCATCCGAGTCCTGACAGTTTCTTCTCTCCACAGTCTCCCCTCAAAATGAACCTAACACATAGCCTCTGTCTGCTTTCATTTGCTATTTTCCAAATAAATCTTTTCTCCCTTGTCCTAAACACTTGCGTCCTCTAGTCGTTAGCTTTTCTAAGCAGGGTCCAACATGTTGGTTCCCAGTTGTAAACCTAGTAAGTGGAAGCTGGTGGTTGGTGAGATGGGTCAGTGGGTAAACGTGCTTGCAAGCAAAGCTGACGACCTAGAATCCACGCAGTGGAAGGAAAGAACGACTCACAGTTGTCCTCTGCTTGCTACTGGCATCCCTCCCCCATCCCCCTCCATCTCCAGCTGACTAAATACGTAAATCTAATAATTTAAAAAGTACAGGGAAACAACTAGTGTGTGCGCGTAAGTGAAAGTATGTGAACACTTCCCATTAGAGAGGGAAAAGGAGGAAGCCCACGAGGGTGTGGAGCTCGACCCTCTCGGCTACTGTTACTAAGAGCGAAGGTCCGACCAAGCACGGTCCTTTTCCAGGCTGCAGCAGTAAGTATGGACAGACTTCCAGAGCCAAGTGCATTTCCAGCACAGAGTGTGGAGGCCTAATTAGCTCACACAGGCCTTAGAGTCGCAGGGTCCTCTGGGAAGCCCTGGTCAGGCAAGCTGCAGTCTGTGTGCATTCTGGGAGTTGTAGTTCCGCGGAGCCCGAATACGCCATGCCCCTCCCACCACCTCCCACCCTCCACCCCCACCCCGGCCACAGCCTTAGAGGTGACCTTAGTGAGCTGGCTGGGGTCAGCATTGTATGAGGGCTCTAGGACGGCGTGGAGGAGTGCCGAGTCCGACCCTCGGGGTCATCGGAGCGCGGTGGAGGCGGCACCCCGCCCTGGGCGCGCATTCCCGAGCCACGGACTCCCCGCACTTTCCTGTGGTCGGCGCTGAGGTGGTCTCTATGGAGCCCGGGGGCTGAGGTGAGACTTCGGTGATGGGCCGTCGGGGGCTGGGGCAGCATCTCTTCCGGACTCGGGGATGTATCTGGATGGTGGTGGGCTATGCAGCATCGCTTCCCGAAGAGCCCGGCGCTGGGGCTCCAAGGAAGAGCCCGCCACTCCTTTGCCCTGGAGTCTGCAGAATGACGGACTGCCCCTAACATCAGCAGCTCTAATAGCTTTTGGTGTCGACTCCTTTTGTCCTTGCAGGAACTCTGTAAGGTAGTGGGAAGGAGAGCAACCTGTTTCCAGATAGAAAAATGGGAATTTGAGAAGTTACTGGATTTGTCTAGAACCCTTTCTTTCTTTTCTTTCTTTCTTTCTTTCCTTTCGTTTTCTTCTTCTTTTCGTGTCTTCTTTCCTTTCATTTCTTCTTTCTTTTCTTTCTTTCTTTCTTTCTTCTTCTTTTCTTTCTTTCTTTCCTTCCTTCCTTCTTCCTTCCTTCCTTCCTTCACTTCTTTTTTTTTTTTTTTTTTTTTTTTTTTTTTTTTTTTTTTTTTTTTTTTTTTTTTTTTTTTTTTTTTTTTTTTTTAAAATTAAAAAAAACAAGATAGATTTATAGCACCTGGTATTTGAAAAAGTGGTCAAAAACAATGTAAATTGTGTAGTTTTCATTCATCCTTTGAACCGAGAGTAAGTACATCAGAGATGAATCAGTTGTTTAGGCACGGATCAACACACAATAGGTGTTACTATTTTGACTACTCGGGAGACTGAAAGAGACGTGTGTATTTATATTGTGTGTTCAGATTCTCACAGGATTCTACTAAAGTACAGGAGAAACCCGAGATAGCAATCACCTCAGCTGGCTTGTATCAGAAGTATTATGGGATTGTCCCTCTGTTCCCAGTGTTGACTTTTAAGCAAAGTACCCTGTGTCAGGCAGTTTCTACAGATCTGCTGCAAAGCAGACTAATTGTCATAGCTCCTGGTCTCTCTTCTCCTAGGATTGCTTTCTGAGGATGCATACCCCCCTCTGATGTTGGAAAGTCAACAGAAAATGGCATAACAGATGTGTTACTGACCCCTAGGTCTCAGGTAAGATTGTCCCTGGACCCCTTCTCAGCTTTGATATGTCCCATTGTTAAAATTTGCCCTGAAAAGAATCCAATCTTTTTTTATTTTTAATTTTTATTTTTTATTTATTTTTAAAATTTATTATTTATTCCTTGTAATGTATATGGAATGTACTGTCTGCATGTAAGGTTTGTGCACCCGTGTCGTGCAATGCTCGGAGGTCAGAAGAGGGGTGTCAGAGCTGGGTGTGGTGGCGCACGGCCTTTAAATCCTAGACTTGGGAGGCAGAGGCAGGTGGAGATCTTTGTGAGTTCAAGGCCCAGCCTGGTCTACAGAGGATTTCCAGGAAGCTGGGGGCTCCAAGGGAGAACCTCTGTCTCAAAAAGACCAAAAAAAAAAAAAAAAAAGAAAGAGGGTGTCAGATTCCTGGAAGCTGGAGTTAAAAGTGGTTTCTCAGCCTCCAAGGTGGGTTGCTGGGAAACGAACTCAGGTCCTCTTGCAAGAAGAAGTCGGCCACCTCTTTAATCCGCAGGCCATCTCTCCAGCGCCCTATTTTTATTTATATATGTATTATATTTTTTATCAAGTCTAGACCCGTGTTTCCCACCCTATCCCCCAACCCCAACAGAGCTCATGAATTCTGCCCAACATAGTTTTTCAATCTCTTTCTCAGTCTTTCCTCAATTTTTCTCCATGTGGAAAGTTGACCTGTTTTGATGTAGAAGTTTATTGTTTCAGTAAGTTCTTTGATGCAAGTCCTTTCTGTTGTTGTATCCAATATGCATCAACACTTCCCACTGCTTGGTCACCAAAAGCTCATAGGGTGTGCACAAAGAAAATACTTGGCAACTAGGTAATTGGCACTAGCATCCACAGATGAGAGTGTATACCATTCTTTGCGTTTGTTTTTTCTGGGACTGTGTTACTATCACTCAGCATATTGCCCTCTAGCTCCAGGCTCATGATGTTCTCCTGCAAAGCTCAGGTGAAATGTAATCTTTCTTTTTCTTTCTTTCTTTCTTTTTCTTTTTTTTTTTTTTTTTTTTTTTTGGTCTTTTTGAGACAGGATCTCACTGGTTAGCCCCAGCTGTCCTGGAGACTCACTCTGCAGAACCGGCTGGACTGAACATCACAAAGAGTCCGACGTGGTCCTCTGCCTCCCAAGTGCTAGGATTAAAGGCGTGTGCCACCACACCCGGCAGATGTCATCTTTCTTTACTGCTGCATAGAACTCCATTGTGTAGATGTACCACATTTTCTCTATCCACTCATCAGTTGAGGGGCATTTGGGTTGGTTCCAGCTCCTTGCTATTGTGAAGAGAGCTTCCTGCGCTTCAGCTGGTCTTGGGAGATCTCAGATCTCAAGACTCACACAACCCTACCTTTTATACCAGCTGGGAGGATAACTCTGCCCCCACAGCCATAAAAGCCCAAAAAGATCATCTTGAAAGACTGGTGGGTGATTAATTAACTTTAGAGCAAATAGTCCTCACTTGGATAGAACTTTCCTTCCCAGGATTGCTGCTTCTCCACCCACTGCGCCAGCACTGGCCACTGACTGCTGTAATTGGCCTTGTGAGATGTAAGTAACGGCCCCCTGCCCTGTGTCATGGAGTTTGCTGAAACAGTAGGACAGTAGGATACAGATATATAAGCAGCATGAACAAATGTATTGTTATATTCTTTTAATTGAGAAATGATTTCTACAGATAAGTTATAAATGACCCTGGAAGATTTTTCATCAACTAGAGTATTTGAAAAAGTTTTCAGATGAAAATAGCATTTTGAAAAACTAGGGAGAGTAGGTAGTCGCAAAGTAGAATGCAGGAATATGCTAAGAAGGAACAGCTTTGTGTGTTTGAGGGGTGGGTGTCTGCAAGTGATGAGAGCGCTCAAGAGGTGTAAGTCACTGGAATGAGTTAAAGTCTAATGAGGGACTTGGGTATGTTGTAGCCAAACCACAAGAAAACCTACATGGGGTCTTACTTCAAAGCCACGTAGGGCTTAAGAAGGTTTTTAGAGATGCAGCAAGATGAAACATACCATAACCTATTGGAGAGAAATGAGTAATGAAGCCTTTGTAGGATCTGGAAGACTGGCAGAGCCTTAACGCAGTGCTGGCACTGCCCAGGTCACACCCAGCCTCTGGTAAACATTAGGCCAGCTGTACAGTTGCTGATGTTTGGTAGGTGGGGTAAAACTCCAGTTCAGGTTGAATATTCCTTACCTGATGATCTTGGAACCAGACATTTTCCTGAGCTTGAATTTTTTGGGAAATTTAGAATATTTATGTGTACATAATGAGATATGTTGGGGATAGGAACCAAGTTTACACATGAAATTCATTTTTGTTTCATATACGCATTGCCATAATTCTATTCAATATTACAAATAATTTGTGTATAAAACAAAGTTTCTTGGTGTGAAATTTTACATCAGTGCTCAGAAATGTTTCCAATTTGGAAAATGCTTTGGATTTTTGTATTAGGGATGCTTCAACTACATTTTTGTGTGTGTGTGTGCGTGTGTGTGTGTGTGTGTGTGTATGTGTGTGTGTTTGTGTGCAGTGTGTAGGCACAGGTGCACCTACACATGTGTACATTTGTGTAGAGGCTAAAGGTGGTATTGGATGTCCTTCATTGCTTTCTACTGTATTTACTTATTTATTTAAATTTATTGCATTTATTTACTTATTGAGGATGGGGAGTGTGCCAGAGCACAGGTGTGAAGGTCAGAGGAAAACTTGGGGTACTCAGTTATCTCCTTCCACCACATGGCTCCCAGAGATTGAACTCAGGTCACCAGGCTTGGCAATAAGCACCTTTACCTATGGAGATAGGGTCTCTCATGAACTGTGAGCTTGCTGACTGGCTGGACCGGCTAGCCAGCGAGCTCCAGCAGTCCTCCTGTCTCTGCTTCTCCAGCACTGGAATTACATGTGCACGTCGCTGCATCTGGCTTTGGGGGGGTGCGGGGGTGCTGGGATCCAAACTCAGGTCCTCATGCTAGTGTGGCAAGCATTTTTTCAGCTGCCCAAAGCCCTCTTTCTCTCCATATTTAAAAAATATATATATGTGTGTGTGTGTGTGTGTGTGTGTGTGTGTGTGTATACATATGTATTTAATTATTTGTATGTGCATATGTGGTATGCACATGTATATGTATGATATGTGTGCAGTACATGCATGTAAGTGTGTGGGCATATAGGCACATGCACCCACACATGTAGAGGCCAGAGCAGGTTGTCAGGTGTCTTCTTCTATTGCTTTTCACCTTATTTCCTGAGACAGGGTCTGTCTGAGAAGTGCTCTATTTCAGCTAGGCTGCCTGCCGACTGAACTCTTGGGATCTGCCTGTCTCCATCCCTCAGTGCTGGGATTATAGGAATGCATAGCTAGCCCAGCTTTTTACATGGGTTCTAGGGATTTGAACTTTGCTCCTCATGCTTTTAGAGCAAGCACTCTTGCTCACTGAGCTAGCTCCTCAGTCTCTGTATGTTGGTTTTGAACTGTGAATTTGTGGATCTCTTTCAGCAGGAAAAGGTGAGTAAAGAATTACTGGCACCTATAAGATGGTGTCTTATAGAGCTACTTAACCTCAGACACAGTTTGATTATTGAGATTTTCCTGGGGAATTAAAATGTGAAAGGAACTGTCAGTTAATCTGTTCCCTTTTTAAAGCTTTTTTTAAAGGGGGCTTGTGGGCTGGAGAGATGGCCTAGCAGTTAAGAGTGCCGACCGCTCTTGCAGAGGACCCAGGTTCGATCCCCAGCACCCACATGGCTGCTGAGAACCATCTTAAACTCCAATTCCAGGAGAACTCCAGTTCCAGGGGAGTCCGACAACCTCTTCTGACCTCCGCGGCATTGCACGACACGGGTGCACAAACTTGCATGCAGACAGTACATTCATACACATACAGAAATAAATAAAGTTAACAATAAAAAAATTTTTTTTTTAATTTTTTTTAAAATTTATTTTTATATGTGTATGAGTGTACTGTCTGCATGTAGGTTTGTGTACCCGTGTCGTGCAATGCCACGGAGGTCAGAAGAGGGTCTCAGATTCCCCTGGAACTGGAGTTCTCCTGGAATTGGAGTTACAGACGGTTCTCAGCCGCCATGTGGGTGCTGGGGATCAAACCTGGGTCCTCTGCAAGAGCAGTCCATGCTCTTAACCCCTAGGCCATCTCTCCAGCCCCACAATAAAAAAAGAAAATTTAAAGGGGGCTTGTGCAGGTAAATGCAGGTGCCCACAGACCAACAAAGGTATTAGATCCTCTGGAGCTTGAGTTACAGGCAGTTATGAGCCACTCCACATGGGTGCTGGGAACTGAACTAAGGTCCTTAGCAAGGGCATACTCCCACTGAACCGCTTAGCCATCTTTCTAGCGCCTAGTCTGGTCTTATTAACATTGTTGGTGAAGGAAGAAGACTGTACAAATGATCTTGTTTGTGATAATCACTCTTCAGAGAAGACTGATTTCATAGTGCGAATATTTTTTTTTAAAAAAGGGTTTTTTGACAGGGTATAGGGAATTTTCTAAGTAGAATTTTTTTTGTTTTGTTTTAGACAGGGTCTCCCTTTTAGTCTCAGCTGGCCTGGAACTCACTGTGTACCTTGAACTCACAGAGA
>VZQC01006864.1:411439-474918 GCA_009823505.1 Rhizomys pruinosus
AAAAAAAAAAAAAAAAGAAAAGAAAAGAAAAGAAAAATTAATTAAAATACATTATATGCATGTACAAAAATTATAATAATTAAACCCATTTTGTGTATAATTAATATATACTAATAAAATGTTTTTTTCAAAAGGAATTTTTTTTAAAGAAACATACTCTCAAGTGGAATGAGAGGAACACAGTTATATCACGAGAGGAGAGGTGCATCCAAGCAGATAGGTATTTAAGTACCCTGGGGCCTAGCCCAGATAGCGCAGTTAGCAGTTTAGCTGGCAGAAAACCATGAAAGGGCATTAGGTCAGGGACCGGACACCCTCAGTGTGGCTGCACCATAGGGTTGGAGCAGTGTGGCAGACGTCACTGGGGACAACTGATGACAGGCTGAGAAGTCTGCCAGCCTGCGGAGAAGCCTAGGGTCTCTCCCACAGTGGGTATAGTCAGGAGAATCTGGGTGACACTTCAGTAAGAAGTTAATGCCGGGCCTTGAGGCCTTAATCAATGAGGATTTGCATCTCTGGTCAGTGGCTGATTCTAGTGGGTGTAGAGGACGCAAAACTTTCTCCCCTCTTAAGGTCCCAACTGGTCTTGAGAATTAGGCTGACATGGAACAAATGAGCAGGAATAAAGCATACACCTGTAATATAGGTTTTCCATGACACAAGAACCCATAAAAGGAGAAAAATAAGACCCAACAAAACTGACCTGTTTTATATGGCATAACATTGAACAAAGCTTGGCAATTATGGGAAAGTCTAAATATTCGAGGGGTGACAGGAAAAGTTTTTGAACAATGTGATTTGTAAAGAATTCTCTTGGCAGCGACTCCTTCTGAAGTGTGTTCCTTTCTTCCTGGTACAGAGAAGACATCTTCTATGCATGCAGTCCTTAGGCAGAGGGAGATCTAGAGTGCCCTTCTTTCATTTGCTGTTTTTCAAGCTGCCCTGAGCTGAAGGTGAATCCTCTGTCAATGTGGCATCCTATGGGGTGACATATTCAGCTATCCTTCCTGGGGATTAAGGATGTCTGGTGTATATGGGTAATTCTGCTAAGACTCAAGGATCCCATTGATAGAGATGCCTGGATCTTACAATAACACACAGCTTTGGGGACTTCTCTGCAGGGCCAGGAAGACGTGGGCCCTTGTTATTGTTTGGGTGTGGTTTATACCTCCAAAGGTTCATGTACTGAAAGTTTGGTCTCTAGTGTGGCCAACTTTCGAGTGGCCCAGTGGGGGGTCAGTACCAGCCTCTTCCCACTCTCTGGTTTCCTTGCTCACCCTCTGTGTGATCAGGCTCACAAGTATCCCATCATGATGATGTCATTCATGATTTCACACAGCCAACAGGGTCCTTTCCAGAGCCAATGCTACACTATGTGAACTTCCAGCCTCTGAAACTCTGAATTAAACTAATCTTTTATTTTATAAAAACAAAAGCAAAAATGCAACATCAAGTATTTCATTACAGTAAAAGAATAATATGGAACTCATACCTGCTTTGCTATGCTTTGGCCAGAGAATATTCTCTTTACTTCTTGTTTTTTAATTTTTTATTTATTTATGTGTATGAATGTACTGTCTGCATGTAGGTTTGTGCACCCATGTCGTGCAATGCTGCGGAGGCCAGAAGAGGGTGTCAGATTCCCCTGGAACTGGAGTTCTCCTGGAATTGGAGTTACAGAAGGTTCTCAGCCGCCATGTGGGTGCTGGGGATCGAACCTGGGTCCTCTGCAAGAGCAGTCGGCGCTCTTAACCGCTAGGCCATCTCTCCAGCCCTATTCTCTTTACTTCTACCAATAGCCTGTTCTTCAGAACTAGTTCCATGAGCTCAACCCAGCTATAAGAGAGGCCATAAGGCTCAATCCCAGGCAAGTACCTGGGAAAGGAAAATAAAATGAGGCTTTGATGCTCAGCCATAGTGGCCATCAAATGTTTAGGAAAAAACATTATTATTATTATTATTATTATTATTGTTGTTGTTGTTGTTGTTGTTGTGGGGGTAGCATGCACATGCTGAGGTCAGAAGACAACTTTCCAGAATGGGTTCTTCCCTTCCGCTTTGTTGAGACAGGATCTCTCTTGTTATTTCCGCCATACTGTGAACTCCAGACTAGCTTGAGCTTCTGAGAAGTAAAAGTCTCCTATCTCCTCCTCTGATCTTGCCGTAGGAGTCCCAGGATTGTGGAGGCATGCTATCTACTGAGTTTGGCTTACATTTAGAATCCAGGAATCAAACTCCTGTCATCAAGCTTGTGTGGCAAGCACTCTTACCTACTGAGCTATCTCACCAGCCCAGAAATTAATTTTTTCAATTAATTTTATGTGGTGCTAGGGATGGAACCCAGGGTCTTCAGCATGCTGGGAAAGCACTCTACCTGGGAGCTATGTGCCCAGCTCTAGGTCTTTTTTCAGGTGGGGTCTCACTATGTAACTCAAGTTGGCCTTGAATTTACATCGTCATGCCTCAGCCTCCCTTAGTGCTGGGATTATAGATGTGTACTGCCACCGCTGGCCAGAACAGAACAGAACTTTATTATGGGGATACAGAATAGCCCTGAAGTATTTTGAGTAACAAATGTTGTCATCAAATAGCATCACCATTACGCCATTCTTGATGATGGGAGTCCAGGCAGCGTATGAGCATTCGGGATGGGATGGTATTGGCAGGTGACTGCCCTGGGCCCTCTGGGCAGCACAGAGCCTGGGGATGATCCATAGTGTAACAGGTGCTGACAAGCCTGGAGGACCTTTGGTTAGAGAGAGTTCCAAGAGGGGCTCTCAGTAGTGACTCCTCCCCACTCAAAGCAAAGGCCACTGTGAATGGGGTACCCCCAAGAGCCTGACACCCACCCAGCCAAGAAGACCCACCTTGGACCCTGCCTGAGAGGAAGTGAGCTTCAGCTTGGTGGAACCTGGAGCCATGAGCTGACTCTGGAGGTTTCTGTCTTCAGAGTTCCCAGCTCCAGCTGCCCTGGGCTCCCAGCATGCACCACAGCTAAGGGGCCCTTCCTGCTGCTCCGCCTCTACCTGATTGCTACATTTGCTTCTCCAGGCTGCCTGCTACCTGCTGAGGCCTGCCCTGGCCTGAGCAGGTATCTGCACTCACCTGCTTATCTAGTTCCTGCTGAACCCAGGCAGCTTCCACCCCTTTATGCCAAACTTCTGTCCACCCTGGGCTTGCCACCCCATCATTTCACACTAACTTGGAAAGTGATGTGTGTGTCTGGACACCACATTCCCAGCCTGCAACCTGACTGAGCCCAGATCCTTAATTACATCACAACCCATGGCTTTTCCTTTCTGGGACTGCCTGCTGACACCCATAACCCCCACTTTGTGACATCCCTGTATCAAGTGTCCCGTGTTTATTTCCGACCCTGCCTTCCTCCTCAAACCACAATTCCTGGATATCTGGGAGCCATCTGCCCTGCCAGCTGGCAGCCCGTCACACAGTAGCTCCCACACTGTGCACTGGCATTCACCGAGGTGACTTTCCTCCAAAGACTTGACCAGGAAGCCAGTTTATTGGTTTCCTGTCCTCTGCCTCCATGGGGACAGGAGGATCAAGTGAAAGTGAAGATCCTGTCCCTGCCGCCTGTAGCTCCAGCCTCCACGGTCCAATCTCTGGCTCATCAACTGACGGTTCCTGCATGTGGACAGCTGGGCTTCTCAGTCAACAAAATGAGCAGTCAGTCTGTGAAGCCAGGGCTCAAACCTCAGCAGTCGGCAAGGCCAGACTTCCCTTTCGTTCTTGGGAGATTAAGGGCCTTGTGGTTAATGGGGGCAAATATATGAGGAGAATGAACCTGAAGTGGGAGGCCAAGGCCGGCCTGGGCACAGTGTGGTCTGAGCATACTGCACCTTCCAGGTACCCAGAGTGACAAATGAATGGCTAGATACATGAACCAGCTCCAGACAGAACTCCCTGTGTTATCACCGGGTATTAAGTTTGGGTTTTCAGTACTAGCATCTAAGATGGGAGGAAGATTTAGCACACTGCTACCATTTGACCACCTTCTCTCCATTGAACCTAATGGCCGATGAGATGTGTTAAGAGCCCCAACCTCGGGCTAGGGATGTAGCTCAGTTGGTAAAGTGTTTGTTCAGCTTGCATGAAGCTCTAGGTTTGATCTCCAGCACACCATAAACTGGGCAGGCTGGCACATGCCTAGAATCCCAGTACCCAGGAGGTAGAGGCAAGAGGAACAGATGCTGAAGGTCATCCTCTGCTACATGGTGAGCTCAGAGTCAGCCTGGGGTGCAGGAGACCCTGCCTAAGTGGGGAGTAAGTGCAGGGCGTGGCGACGCACGCCTGGAATCCCAGTAGTAGGGAGGCAGAGGGAGCTGGATCTCTGTGAGTTTGAGTTCAAGAAGAGCCTGGTCTACAGAGGGAGTTCCAGGTTAGCCAGAGCTATATAGTAAGACCTTGATTAAAAAAGCAGGAGGCGGAGACTGGGCCATGAGGTACCTCCCCTGGGAATGAATAAGACCCTTATAAAAGGGCCTTCAAGTTTAACAGGATCTAGTTTTTTTTTATTTTTTGGTCTTTTCGAGACAGGGTCTCCCTGTAGGCCCAGCTGGCCTGGAACTCGCTCTGTAGACCAGGCTGGCCTTGAACTCACAAAGATCTGTCTGCCTCTGCCTCCCGAGTACTAGGATTAAAGGCATGTGCCACCACGCCCGGCTAGTTTTTTTTTTTTTCTGAGGCAGCCTCTTAAATGCTGGGATTAAAGGCATACACCACCACACCCAGCAAGTTTATCATGGTTTCCACTCTGTGCCACGTGAAGACACACAGCATGAAGCCCTCGCAGTCTGGAGTCTTGACCTTGGGCCTCCCAACGGAATACATTTCTATTCTTCATAAAGCATTCAGTCTCTAATCGGGCGTGGTGGCGCACGCCTTTAATCCTAGCACTCGGGAGGCAGAGGCAGGCGGATCTTTGTGAGTTCAAGGCCAGCCTGGTCTACAGTGAGTTCCAGGCCAGCTGGGACTACATGGAGACCCTGTCTCGAAAAGACCAAAAAAATAAAAATAAAAATAAATAAAATGAAATAAAATAAAATAAAATAAAGCACTCAGTCTTGGATGCTTCATTGTGATGACCCGGAATTCAAACAGTAGTGTAGAGAGGAGGTGAGGGGAGCTTGCCAAAAGACAGATGGACTCCCACTGCACCCCCGAGCAGCCCCCCTGCACAGAGGATAGTGAGGGGCTATCATCCAGGCATGTAATGGTGGACATTCAATTGGCCACTTTTCCTGCCGCTGTGATAGGCCCTCCCCCACCTTGAGGTGACATCCACTCGTCCTTCACACAGTTCCTTTAGGTAACATCCACTCGTCCTTCACACAGTTCCTTCAGTGGGGGACTCAGGCTCAGAGAAAGGCATCAGCCCCCCAGACACCAGGTCGTGACCAGCAGCAAAGTGAGGCTCGAGGGCAGCCAGAGCAGCCTCCTCTCTCTCCACAACTTCCAAGTTCAGGCAGAAATCCCAGGAACTGCCAACAGGTATGTGGCTTGCCAAGATGGGCCTCCATGTTGGGGGCCTCTGGGGTCCTGCTGGGAGTCACACAGAGGTGACAGACATGCTGGAACCCTGTGGAGTTCAGTATGAATGAAGGTGTAGAAATTACATGAATCAGATAGTGTCATCATCCCCCCAACCCCATAGCGATGACCCTTCCTCCCTGAGCCACGTAGGAAGAGCCCAGCTGCAAGGCTGTGTTTCCAGAGTTCTTGTTGATCAAGTTCTGACCAATGAGATAAAAGTTCAAGGTTTAGGGAAAACTTATTGAAAAGTTGTTTAAAGAAAGTTCCCTCAGTGAGGAGGGAAACCAGCCTAGAATGTGAACGTGCTGCTAGACTTCCAAGAGCCATCTTCTTCACGAACCCATCACAAACCACACACTTAACTGGGAGCTCTACAAAGAACAGAAATGTATTCCTCACAGTTCAGAGGCTGAGAAGTTCAAAGTCAAGGTGTTGACATATGGGCCAGACTAGAATAGGAGAGGTTGGTCCTGATGGTCCCAGGGCCCCACAGCCAGCGTCCCTGCTGCTTCGCCAGCCCGCACCCTCTCTGAGAGCTGAGCCAGACCCTGCTCTCTCTCTGGGAAGGCACAGCCCCACACCTGTAGGCCCTGGGCTGAAACCTGGCATTCTGATGGCTTATTTTCAGAGTCAAGTATACATGCCTGTGGTGGATGGGGAGGGTGGGGTGTGGAGGGTCACAGAAGGGGTAGAGTCCTGGTTCCCCCTCCCCACCCAATACAGAAACTTCCAAAGGTCCCTAGAACAAGGACGGCTTCTGGGACAAAGGCTTCGAGTGTTCTGGCTCTTGGTCCTCCTGTCTCACTAGAACCCACAAACACCTGAGTTCTGGCCTTGAAGATTCTCCTTTGAGAGCACTGGGCCAGAACATCACTCAGGCAGGCACCTGCACGTTATTCGGATGGGCAGCTGGGCGGACCCCCTGGCTCCTTCCTTGGCTACATGCCAGGCCTTCTCTCTGCTCTTGTTCCATCATTTGTTCCCTGTTGAACAACCAGGCCCTGCTCTCTCAGGGCTCCCAACACCAAAGAAGCAGGCCTCCACCTAAGGATATTGGGGGGTGAGTGCCTTGCTGCTCCCACCCCCTCAACAGCTAGCGATTCTTGTTTTGTTTTCTCAGTCAGGGTCTCATGTAATTCAGGCTGGCCCCCCAACTCACTATGTCGCTCAGGATGACCTTGAACTCCATATCTTCCTGCCTCCACGTCTCAAGTGCTAGGAATACAGGTATGTGCTGGCAGACCCAGTTGTGACAGCTGATACTCCCTTAGGTAAGAGTATGTGACCCGAAGGTCCTCCCACAGTTTTATATCACTCCCTCATGTTTTGGGGCTCATGCTATTGTATGGCTCATATCCCACATTGTCACCTGTAGGGGAATATACTCCTGTATTTTGTTTTGAGGTGCTTATGTTTGGGTGAGCAGTAATTCTGCATCAGAGAAACATTCCTGTTACAAGGAAGTCTTCATTTTAATGTATGTGCATGTGTGTATGTGTGTGTGCATGTGTGTATGTGTTCATGTGTATATATTCAGCCAGAGGCCAGAGGCCAGCCTCAGGTGTCATCCCTCAAGTGGTGTCCCACCTTTTGTTTTTTTTGAGACAGGGTCTCTCACTGGCTTTGAACTTGGTAATCAGGCTGGCCCGCAAGCCCCAGATATCAGCATGTCTGCCCCCAGAGCTGGGATTACGAGTACTGGACACCATGACCTGCTTTAGAAATGTGCGTGTGTGTGTGTGTGTGTGTGTGTGTGTGTGTGTGTGTAATTTCTTAAGAATCTCCTGTATGAGTATTGTCTTGCATTGTTTCCTTCCCTCTCAATCCATGACCTACTTTTTACCTGGGTTCAGGAGCTGAACCCACATTCAAGTGCTTTACTGGTTGAACTATCTCTTCAGCCCTGAGACCTTCACTTTTGAGGTGGCCTTCTGTGGTGAATTAAGGTGAGGGACAAGTTTTCTTTGCAGGTCCCCCCAGAAAATGAAGGACTTCTGTCAAAGGCTCAGAGAGCAATTGGCCAGTTCCTTCCTGTGAAGAATGCCCTGCTTCCTGAGTGCTACCACGAACATACTTCTGAGGTGTCTGCTGCAGTGAGGGCCAGGTGCTTAGGTCACAGTCTGGGGGGGATCCTGATACTTTCCCCACCCTACCCTGCAGAGGGCCCCAGCTGCCTGGGAAGAGGTACCAGGAGCCATGCTTGCCCTCGCCTCATCCTCCCGTGCTGTGAACCAGGTTCAGTGGCTAAGTACGCAAAGGGCAGAGAGTTGGCCTGAGGGTGGGCAGAGACGGAATACGATTGGGTCTCTTAGCGGCATCCAATCTGGAAGACCAGTGTCCCCCGAACTTTCTGTCCCTGCTACTGGCCCTCGGGTTGCCTCTGTGTTGAGTGCAAACTGCCTTTCCTGGCTTAGAGCCCTCGATCCTGCCTGGGCCAGTCCATTCCCTGCCACATCTGATAGAAGCTGCAGGGCAGAGCTGCTCTGGACAGCAGCCCCAGGCTCCGGCTGGACCTGTGATCTCTCAGCTGACTAGTGTTACAGAGCCATCTTAGGTGTCTCACTCCATTACTGACTCTTTGCTACCTTGTGGTGTATTACAGCCCCTGTCTCCATAAACAGCAGAATCTAGAATCTAGGACTCTGGATTGGTCACTCCATTTCTCCGACCTCTGTATGGTGCTGTGTCTCTGAACCCATCATTCCAGTTGGTTGAGATTCTTTGGAACCTTTGTTCTGCCTCTGGGACCCTACACTGTTCCCCCTGGTTTTGTGCACTTGACCATTTTGGAAAGGTAATTTCCAAGCGTCGAGCAGAGATAGGCTCTAAGCCAGAGCAGGTAATGCTACCTGCCACTTCCTGCGAGACTTGGGGATCTCATGTTTTCATCTCAGTTGGATGCATTCAGCCCGGTCCCCTCACTCTGGTTGGATGGCTTCACCTGCAGATTAGCTCCTTCCAGCCCCCATGGAGGAGGAACCCGTCCCCTATATCTTGTGTCTTCTCTGAACATATCAAGGGACAGAGGATGTGATCTACCCTTTTCTAGCCACAATGTCAGATCTGCCTCTCTAAGACTCTTGGACAGAGCAAGACAGGCACTCAGGGTTGGGTGCTCTGAGACTGAGAGATGCTGCGGTCAGGAGTCCACACAGATGTGTGGCTTTGCACTTGTGGCAATGAGAGGAGAGAAGATGAAGGTTTGACTGTTCCCTAAGGGTTCGTATACTGCAAGCTCATTCCCCAGTGCAGTGATGTTGGGGCCTAAAGGGAGGTGATTAGGTCACAGGAGCCACCCCTTTAATTCAGCATTACTGTGACCACAATACAGGAACCACTTAAGGGAAGGGGATTTTATTTCAGCTTACCTTTCAGAGGGCTCAGTCTGTCATGACAGGGATGGGATGGCAAAGCAGCCACATGCTTACTGTTTGTTCATGGTCAGTAAGCATGTGGTGGATGCTGTTCACAATATAACAGACCAGAAAACAGAAAACAAGGCATGAACCAGGAACCTACCACCAAGGACCCACATCCACCAGCCAGGCCCCATCTCCTAAAGATTTCACAGCCTCTCCAAATAGCATCACCATCTGGGACAAAGCATTTAAAACATGAGGCTGTTGGTTGCATTTCAGATTCAACCCATAACATCCTTGAAAGAGATTAATGCTGGTTTCATGGAATAATTTAGTTCTGTGAAGAGTGAATTGTTGAGCCAGGTGTGATGGTGCATGCCTTTAATCCCAGCCCTTGAGAGGCAGAGGCAGGCAGATCTCTGTGAGTTCAAGCCCAGCCTGGTCTACAGAGTAAGTTCCAGGCCAGTGGAGGATACAGGGAGACCCTGTCTCAAAAACACCAAAAAAGAGTGAATTGTTATAAAAGAAAAAAGCCGAGCCCTTCTCTAGTCTCTGGCTTCTTGTCCTTCCTTGTGATCCATTTGCATGAGCTTCTACCATTACAGGAGCCATTGCCATGAGGCCCTCATTAGAGCCAAGCAAAACCCAGCACCATCCTCTTGGACTTCCAGAACTGTAAGCTAAGTAAACCTCCTCTCTTTGAAAACTACCCAGCTTCAGGTGATTTGGGCCAGCAACAGTGTTAGAATGAGCCCAGTGGCTGGCCCATCTTCAACATGTGCTCGATATCTTTATCAGTCCATCTCTCAGAGGGGCTCCTGGGGTGCTACTGGACAGTATGGTGCCCCTCAGTCTCAAGGCTCTACAAATAGACTTCCATCTCTGTCTTCTTCCACAGGGGCTGTGACTGCAGTGTTGAAAGGAGAAGAGGGGCCAGTGTTGGTGCTGGATTTGGCCCAGGCCCTGATCTTGAGCCAAGACCCTTCCTGACAGTAGAGAGAGGCAGCCAAGAAGGTGCTGGGTGACCAGAAGGATATGTTCACAAGTCAACAGCCCTGAGGAAGTCTGGCTCAGGCCAGAAGGTGCTGTCTTCCCATCTGACACAGTCATGGTGACAGGGCATGGTGACCCTCATGGTACGGGAACTCACTTGGCCATGCAGAGGGTACAGAACATACCCAGTGAGCCTGTGCTAAAAGCACTGTGGGCTTAGCTGATCTGCCACCTCCAACAATCTTCTTGGAGGATCTGTTCAGCACTAGGCTACTGCTTCTAGAATCTTGCCCTGCCATGGGGACCTGGGTCACAATCATCTCTACCTGCCTGGGCCCTGGCTCCTGACTGTAGTTTCTCTAACACAGATGCTTCAGCCTCAGCACATCCAACACCTACCAGCTCATGACCAGTAGCGACACTGGTCACATCTGGTCTGTAGTCATTGTCACAGACATGCTCAAGCACTTTGCCGAGATGGTAATGCACCTCCAGTGACCTCTCTTTGTCTTTACTGCTTCATGAGGCTGGGAAGACCTTCTCAGGGACAGCTCCTCACCAAAGAGCCTCCTTCCTTCCTGCCCCATCCATTCTTCCTTTACAGGCTCTCTTTCTCTCTCTCTTTCTGTCAGCACTTTAGTTAGGACTTGCTTATTTGTTTGATTTAATTTTTATTTATGTGGGGTTTTTTCATTTGACAGGATCTTGCTATGTTATCCAGGCTTATCTCAAACTCCTAAGATCAGGAGATCTTCCTGCCTTTGTATTCCTGCTAGCCAAGACGACATGGTTATATGACTATAACCAGCTTGTTCCTTTTTATTTTCTCCCCTGAGACAAGATATTGCTGTGTAGCCCAAGCTGCCCTCAAATGCACCATCCTCCTGCCTCAGCCTCCTGTGATGGGATTGTAGGTATGTAGACACCATACCTGACTTTTCTGTCCATTCCTGATTTACATATCAATCTGGCAGGGAGAAAATTCCTAATCTTCAAAGATAAGTTTCACAGAAGTTTTCAGCATTAGGTTGGCATGAGAGCATTCTGTACTTCTATTCTGTTTTCTACTTTCAGTATTCAGTAAAGTCCATGAGCCTTTCAACACTTTGTTATAAATGAGGCTCAGTGAGTAAAGGCACTCACCACTGAGTCTGACAACCTGAGTTAATCCCTGGGACTCACACAGCCAGAGGTGAGACCCAACTCCAGAAAACTGTCTTCTGCCCTCCAGATCCATGCTGTGGCACACACAACAAACAAATAAATATACTAAAAAATTTTAAGGGACTGTAAAAGTGGCACATCGATTAATGTCAGGTACTGCTCCTGCAGAGGACCTGAGATCAGATCCCAGCACTTACACTGGGTAGCTCAAATGGCCTCTAACTCCAGCTCCAAGGGGATCTGACACCTCTGTCCTCTGAAGCCACCTGCACTGACACACACACACACACACACACACACAGACACACACACACACACAGACACACACACACACACACTTTAAAATAATAAAAGCAAATCTTCCTAAAATTTTAAAAATAGGCTTTGTGTCACTTGTGGTAGTGCATGCTTTTAATCCCAGCACTCAGGAGGCAGAGACAGGTGGATTTCTGTGAGTTCAAGGCCAGCTTGATCCACATAGCAAGTTCTAGGCCAGCTGGGGCTACAGGAAAACACTGTCTTAAAAAAGAAAAAAAAAATGGGCTTTGTAAGCTGGGTGTAGTGGTTCTACCTTTAATCCCAGAACTCAGGAGGCATAGGCAGGTGGATTTCTGTTAGATCCAGGACAACTGGATCTAACAAACAAACAAACACTGAAAACAAACCAAAAGCTTTTGTGCTAGATGAATTTTTTTAAAAATGATTTTTTAAAAAAATTTAAAAAATTGCAATCTTCATACAATATATTTAAATTATTTATTTATTTATTTATTTATTTAATGTGTCTGAGTGTACTATCTGCATGTAGGTTGGTGCACCCATGTTGTGCCATGCCGCGGAGGTCAGAAGAGAGCATTGGATTCCCCTGGAACTGGAGTTAAAGATGGTTCTTTTTTTTTTTTTTTTTTGGTCTTTTTTTGAGACAGGGTCTCTCTGTAGCCCCAGCTGTCCTGGAACTCACTCTGTAGACCAGGCTGGCCTTGAACTCACAAAGATCCGCCTGCCTCTGCCTCCCAAGTGCTGGGATTAAAGGCATGTGCCACCACGCCCAGCTAAAGGTGGTTCTTATCTGCCATGTGGGTGCTGGGACTCAAACCCGGGTCCTCTGCAAGAGCAGTCGGTGCTCTCAACCGCTGAGCCATCTCTCCACCCCCATACAATATATTTTAATGGTATTTAGATCCCCTCCCCATCCACACATCCTTTTACCACCCCCAATTTAATATACTCTCTCTCTCTATATATATATATAAAGGCCTATAGAGTCTAATTTGTGTCCCAAGATGTCCTTCAGTGTGGGTGCGTCCACTGAAGCCTGGTTAACTTACCAAGAGTCCCATCTTTGCAAGAGATGAACTCTCCCCTCCCAGCAGCCATTGATTGCTCATAGTTCCTCAGATTGGGTTGAGGTCTCTTACCCACTTCTCCATGTGTGTGCTGGGATTCGTCTGTTTTGAGCTTGTATGAGACTTGAGCATGCTGTCACCTTTGCTGTGAGTTCATATGAGTAACTGGCCAGCTGCTGGGAAACTATTTCCTTGTGCTCATCCAGCACCTCTGGCTCCTACAACCTTTCTACTTCCTCTTTCCCAAAGATCTCTGAGCCTTGGGAAGCGGAAGTTTGATCTGGTGTCCTATTCAGAGATAAGCTCTCTGCAACCTTGGTCTCTGCACAGTGGTCAGGTGTGGGTCTTTGTGTTATCACCAACTGCTATAAAAGGAAGCTTCTCTGGTGAGAGATGAGAGGGGCATTAATCCTGCTGAGTCTGAAGAGGCACATGATGCAGATTCGGGACAGAAAGGAATCCCAACACCCAATGAGACTTGAGTGTTAAGATGGCAGGAGGCCAGGAAGTTTCTGAGCTCGATGGTTTTGCCCAACGGTAGGCTACCTTAGGTGGTTGGCACCCCAGCTCTCCCAGCTGTGGCTGGGGTGGAGGAGATGGGCTCAGCAGCCTGCCTGCTGAAAAGAAAAATTATTCCTTTGGGATGCGATCTGGCTTGGCTGGGGAAGGTGACTTTCTTTATCTGGAGATGGACTCAAGAAAGTCCTCTCTTCCACGCCTCAGTTTCTCTACCTGTCAAATGAGTGCATTATCTTCATCAGCCTTCCCACCCTCAGGCTGAGGAAGAGGCTTGTATGTTTTGTTTCTTCACAGGGAAATCTCTCCTTCAAAGTGCAACGTTTTTATTACAGACATTTGTGAAAACAATAGTGGCAGGCAGTGATTGGCTTAATTATGATAATTGAGGAGAGAGAGAGAGTGGGTAGAGAAGAACCTGCTTATTTACCAGGTCCCCAAAGATTTCAGTCTCCTCCTGCCTTCCCTGCTCCTCGGAGTGAGGACATAACCCTCCTCATCACTAGTTCAACCAAGTCATAAAATAAAAGCAATTTTAAAAGCTTCATTGGCAGCTTCTATTTGCCTGAGACGTGGATTATATAATGTTTGGCAAGAGCTGCTTCCAAGGTGCTGGAGATGGGGCTAAACGGACAGCAATGGCCTCTGGGTCATTCTAACAGTTGACGTGGAGACAGGCTGAATGGACCAGCAGAGAGGCTGAGGGGCTAGGGCCAGGCAGACACAGCCTGTGTTGGGCTTTTCAGCACACTCAAAGGCTGAGTGGTTAGGTGAGTGGTTAGGTGCCTCCCTCCACATACTGGGCTCCGGTGTATGTGTTAGTCTAGTCCTCAACCTCCTTCCACTACCTGGGTACCAGGATGCCCCCAGCCCACTCCTCACTGCATCCTTGATCTTCCTCTCTGAATCACCCTTTAATGAGGTCCCATTTCCACTTTGCACCCCTTTATTAAGTGGACCATTCATCCCATGACCGTGTACCATCACACCCTCCCCCAACTCTGAGAAAACTACAGGGGTGACAGTGAGAAGGGTGACAGCTCAGCTCTGACTCAAAATTATAATATACCCTCTTTTTTTTTTTTTTTTTTTTTGGTCTTTTTGAGACAGGGTCTCTGTAGCCCCAGCTGTCCTGGAACTCACCTTGTAGACCAGGCTGGCCTTGAACTCACAAAGATCCCGCCTGTCTCTGCCTCCCAGGTGCCCCGCAAGAACCCTCTTTTTTTTTTTTTTTTTTGTCTTTTCGAGACGGGTCTCCCTGTAGCCCCAGCTGCCTGGAACTCACTCTGTAGACCAGGCTGGCCTTGAACTCACAAGATCCACCTGCCTCTGCCTCCCAAGTGCTAGGATTAAAGGCGTGCGCCACCACGCCTGCTCGCAAGAACCTCTTTACCAGTTACCATCAGGCAGCCATTGACCCACAAATCACATATTCAACTATTGCCCTAGTGAAGCGGAACCTGCCAGGGAAAAAAGACAGAAAAGTAGGGTAAGGAATGAAGGAAGTACGGAAGGCAGGAATGCAGGGAAGGATAGGAGGGCAGGCCGGTACGTAATGGAAGGTGCGAGGGATTTGACGGCGGTGAGGGAGGTAGGGAGGGAGGGAGGAGGCTGGATGTGATGGAAGTATGGATCTCGCTAATTCCTTAATGGTAGTCGTGGATTGCGTCCGTGTATTGACGGCATTCCGTCCTGCAGGTCGGGTCATGCCTGACTGCATTCCGTTAGTTTAGTGCGGTCTTCCTTTCTTTTTCATTTCTTCTTTCTTTATTTCCGGCATTCCGTACTTCTTTCTTGTTCTTTCTTTCTTTCTTTCTCTTTCTTTCTTTCTTTCTTTCTTTCTTTCTTTCTTTCTTTCTTTCTTTCTTTCTTTCTTTCTTTCTGGCAAAGTCTTATGTAGCCCTTGCTGACTTCAGATTTCCTATGCAGCCAAGGAAGACCTCAACCCCTTTATCTTCCTCCTCCACAACCAAGTTCTGAGATTACAGATGTGCACCACCACATGCAGTTTTATGTGCTGGTGCACAGGGAACCCAGGGTTTTGTGAAGACAAATGATCTACCAACTCAGCTACATCCCCAGCCCCATATATTCTGTGTGTGCACACGTGTGTGTATTAGTGTATGCTTGCACGTAATAGGTAGGTGCACCAGTGTCATGCAGTCCCTGCGGAGGTCAGAAGAAAGTGTCAGATCCCCTGAAACTGGAGTTATGGATGGTCGTCAGTGGACATGTGGGTGCTGGGGATCAAACACAGGTCCTCTGCAAGAGCAGTCAGTGCTCTTAACTGCTGAGCCATCTCTCCAGCCCCCTACATTTATTACTTCTTTAATCACAAGTAACATGTTTAACGCGACAAATTGAAGATGCACAGAGGAGCAGAAGAGAATTAAAAACTGGCTGTGATGAGGTAAGAATGCTCAGCTGGTAAAAATATTTGATGTGCCCTGAACCAACATTTTTAAAAAGCCCGATGTGACCATGAAGATGGCTCACTGCGTAAAGGCACACACCACCAAGCCTGATGACCTGAGTCTGATCCCAGGGAACTACATGACATAAGGGGAGAAGTGACTTCTGCACCCTGTCGTCTGAACTCCACATGAGCCATGGTGCTAGCACCCCCCACTAAATTAAAAATAAATAAATAAATAAATAAATAACAAAATTCTTTTAAAAAAACTGAATGTGGGTGTTGGAGAGATGGCTCAGTGGTTAAGAGCACTAGGTGTTCTTGCAGAGGACCAGGGTTCAAATCTGAGGACCCACGTGGTGGCTAACAACTGTCCATAACTCCAGTTCCAAGAGGATCCAACACCCTCTTCCAACCTCTTTAGGCATTGCACAACACAGGAACACTGACACACATGCAGGCAATACACTCATACTCATAAAATAAAACGAATAAACATTTGAGGGCTGGAGAGGTAGACTAGCGGTTAAGAGTGCCGACTGCTCTTGCAGAGGACCCGGGTTCTATCCCCAGCACCTACATGGCAGCTGAGAACCGTCTGTAACTCCAATTCCAGGAGAACTCCAGTTCCAGGGGAATCCGACATCCTCTTCTGATCTCCGCGGCATTGCACGACACAGGTGCACAAACCTACATGCAGACAGTATATTCATATACATAGAAAATAAATAAATAAATAAAATAAAAAAAGAGTAAACATTTCTTAAAAAAAATAAAAACTGGATTTGGTGGCAAGAAACTGTAATCTCAACACTCCCAAGGCAAGGTGGGAGGCAGAGAGAGAAGAATCACCTAGAGTTAGTCTGGGGAACAGAAACTACAGGAGACCCTGCCTCAACAGGGAGGAAGGAGAGACCCGACCTCAGAGAGGGACCCTCTGACCTCCACAGCATGTGGTGGCACTGTGCCTGTACTCACATAGACTAATAAGTTTCTTACTATGTAGCTCTGGCTAGCCCAGAATTCACTATGTAGACCAGGCTGACCTCAAACTCTGCCTGCCTCTATGCTGAGATTAAATGCGTGTGCCACCATACATGGCCTAGTTAATTTAAAAATATTTTATTTGTTATTCTTATTTTTGTGTATGAGTGTATTGCCTGCATGTATGTAAGTGCACCCAAGCCATGCAATGTCCACAAAGGTCAGAAGAGGGTGTAGGATTCCCTTGGAACTGGAGTTAAAGATGGCTGTTATTGCCAGGCATGGTGGTGCACGCCTTTAATCCTAGCACTTGGGAGGCAGAGGCAGGTGGATCTTTGTGAGTTCAAGGCCAGCCTGGTCTACATATCGAATTCCAGGACAGCTGGGGCTACAGGAGACCCTGGGAATCGAACCCAGGTCCTCTGCAAGAGCAGGCAGTGCTCTTAACCACTAAGTCATCTCTCCAGTCCCTAAAGTTATTTTTAAGGTTTTATTGATTCTTATTTTATGTATTTTGCCTGCATGTATGTAAGTGCAATATCCATGGAGGCCAGAAGAGGACGCCAGATCTTCTGGAACTGGAGTTATCAGTTCAAATGTTGTCCAGAAGACAACAACAGTTGTCTGCCATGTGGGTGCCAGGAACTGGACCCTGGTCCTCTGCAATGCACTTAATTCCTGAGTCATCACTTTGGTCCTGACCTATTAATTTTTAAGTAATTAATAAAATGATTTTAAATTAATTAAAAAATAAAAATGGGCCGGGCGTGGTGGCACATCCCTTTAATCCCAGCACCCAGGAAGGTGGATCTCTGTGAGTTCAAGGCCAGCCTGGTCTAGGTTCCAGGCCAGCTGGGACTACAAGGAGACCCTGTCTCAAAAGACCAAAAAACAAATAAACAAACAAACAAACAAACAAACAAATAAAAATGGTCTATCATTCTACTGGGGAAGATCAGTGTTGAGCGCCTTCAGGCCACATATTGCTCTGTGAAGGCTTTTTGTGCCTACTAATACGCTGTGAGCTCTTTCAGGTCAAAAGGGATGTTTTCCCGGTTTTCCTTGGTGATCCTGTGAGATGCTTTCCTCTCCAGCTCGTCGGTGGTAGCCTTCCAGTTTGTTTCTGGTGGAGTGAATAATGCTACCAAGAATATCCTCCGTCCGGCCAGCAGTACCACCTGCTCAGCTGCAGGGCTTTCTGGGTCCGGAGCATTCACCCCTTTAATGACAGACCTGCAGGGACACATCTCCAGGGATAGCCTCCCATTCCTTCAGCTAAGAGCAGATGGGCGTGGCTGAGCCAAAGGGCATTCCCTCTCGTCTCCCCAGGGACTATGACTGCTCCACATTGGCCTGGTAGAGGTGACCTGCCAGGTCAGCCCCAGGATCCCTGGGGACAGAGCAGATGTCAGAGGAAGCAGTGGACCCGAGCTGGTTCCTGGGCTTTCTTAGAACCTCTTGGGCCAGAGTTTCACTAGACAGCCATGTTTAACTTCAGCTTGGGCTGCTGGGGTTGGGTGTTACAAATTCTGTTTTAAAATTGGCCACCCTAGATAATCCAGAGGCCCTGAGATGCCCCTGGATTGGCTCTGAGGCAGCCTGGCCCAGCGAGTGGGGAGAGGAGGGGAGGTGAAAACTTCATTCAGACCGCCAAGGGCGTCCCGGCCAGCCCTGCCCCCTACCCCCGGCCTCCGCCCCAGCCCTTCCTACGCTCCAGGCAGACGACCGGGTAGCTCTGGAGCCCAAACCTGTTGGGCCGGTTTGGAGAGCCACGGGGACCCAGGGAGGAAGGCTGCTGAAGGATGCACGGCCTGCGCCGTGCTGGCCCGCACCGTCCGCTGTCCGAGCCCATCCTGCCCACTCGCCCGACCCCATGAAGCGGGTGTCGGGTCTCATGGCACCCTTGCTGGGGCTGGGGTTGGCCCTGAGCCTGCCCCTCGTGGCGGCCGCCGACTGCGGGTCCTTCGGACAAGCTGAGCACCTGACCTTCGCTCCGGTGGCCAGGACCCGATGGCTGGCCCCTCGCGCCCGCGCGCCGGGGCCCCTGGACCCCCTCTACGGCACCGTACGACGATTCCTCTCGGTGGTGCAGCTCAATCCCTTCCCATCCGGTGAGTGTCCCCTCCCCCAGCGAACTTCAGCAAGCATTGGGTCCCCAGGCAACTTCTGTGCTCACCCTTCAACGTCACCGGGGCACCAGCGTGCAAAGTCCCTAGCATTCCCCACGACCTTCTTCCTTTCAGAAGTTTCAGGATGCCTGGAACAGTCTGGAACCTTGTTGTGTGACCTTGGGCCAGTCCCTTTTCCTCTCTAAATGGAGGTCCAGTAAATGGAGGACCTTCTTGGGAAGAATTTATGTTAGATCTGACTCATTGTCCCAGTGTCATGGTGCCGGAGTGGGAAGGCCCGCTGTGCCAGGCTGCAGGGTCCACCTGGAGGGTCCAGGAGGCCTGCTTTGCAGGTCTGTGTCAGCTACAGGTGCTGTATCACCTCATGACACTGCCTTCCTTGGCCTGGCAGTGGGGAGAGGGTGGACACAGGGGCAGGATCGTCCCTGGTTGTCCCCAAACCCTCAGCTTGCTTCCTTCCTATAGAGTTGGTAAAGGCCCTGCTGAACGAGCCATCCTCTGTGAAGATGGACGAGGTGAGACCTGTGGAGCAGGCGATGGGGGAGGACGTTTGTGAACAGGAAAGGCCTCCACCTGTTCAACTCGGCTCAGCCCACCTTGCTGAGTGTTTTCCAGAATGGGGATCTTAAGCATCCTTTACCGTCCTCTGCTCCAGATCTCGTGTTTACTCTTTGGTGGGTTTGAGCCCAGCCTCCCTGGCTTTGCGTTTCCATCGTCTGTACAGTGATAGTTGGCCAGGACGCCATGCGCCTCTCCTGTCCTCTTGCATGGGTTCACTAGGATATGGGCAAAGAGCCCACCAAGCAGGCATTCCCTATGCTTCTGGTTCTCCTCTGGGCTGGGAGTGGGTGTGGAGACTTACGCCTCTCCACCCTGCCCAGGTGGTGCGGTATGAGGCAGGCTACGTGGTGTGTGCTGTGATCGCTGGCCTCTACCTCCTGGCTGTACCGACCACTGGGCTCTGCTTCTGCTGTTGCCGCTGCCGCAGGCGCTGTGGGGGCCGAGTGAAGACGGAGCACAAGGCCCTGGCCTGTGAGCGTGGCACCCTCATGGCTTTCCTGTTGCTGACCACCCTCGTACTGCTGTGAGGGGCTGCCTAGCTCAGGAGGGAGGTCTGGGCTGTGGTCCCAGGCCGTGGGCATCCTGCAAACCCCTCCATCTCTACAGGGTTGGCATGGTCTGTGCTTTTGTCACCAACCAATGCACACATAGGCAGACAGGCCCCAGTGTGGAAGCCGTGCCCGAGACCCTGCTCAGCCTACGAGGCCTGGTCTCTGATGTTCCTAAAGTGAGTATCTGGTGATCCCTTCATTCTTACAGGGGGCACCACCTCAGGCAGACACACCAGAGTGGGTCTGTGTGACCCCAAAGCCTGCAAAGCAGAGAGTGTCCCTTCCTATTCGCACTTGGCTGCCCCCTCATGGAGAGTCAATGACATGTCTCACTGGGGGAATGGGCTGCTGAGGAGAGGATGGCTCACATTGCTGTTTGTTTAGGAGCTGCAGGCGGTGGCTGAGCAGTTCTCACTGCCCCAGGAACGAGTCTTGAAGGAGCTGGATGGTGAGGGTTATGTGTGGCCGGCTCCAGTGACCCCTGTTCTGGCCTGGCTCTGGGGATCTCTCAGCTTCCTTACCCTGGACTCCACCTGGGTACCACTTCATAGAAAGTGCTGTCTGCCTGTGTAGTAGCCACACTTCTGCAGGACGAGGAAGCCGGCAGCTCCCTGGAGAGAGGGAGGTTATGGGCGGGGGATGTCCTTAGCTCCTGTGTTGTCCAGGTATCGGCCAGAGCCTTGGGAACACGATTCACAGCCAGCTCAAGAGCACGGTGTACCCGGCCCTGGCTTCAGTGCACACCTTGGGCCAGGGTGAGTTGGACCAATGGCCTGCATGTGGGTGGGTCCAGCAGGTGTCCTCCTGGGGCGGATTCCCCATCCCCCATGCCTGGATATCACGGGCTGCCCCGCCCACCCATGTTTTCCCTCCCATTATCCTGGGTTCTGGCGTGTGTCATCTCTCCCTGCTTCCTCGCCTCGTGTGCCCAAGAGCAGTTCCCATTATGATCACAGAGGTTTATGACTGCTGGTCCCTTTAGCCAGGAAGGAGTGTGTTGCCTCTTTCTGCAAGGCTGTCCTGCCGAGGACACCTGGAAACGAGGAGACCCCTCGGGGGGCCGCCTGTGTCTCCATCAGCCCTGCAGGTGTCTGTGGATCACCTTCGAACCCTGAATGCCACCACAGTCAAGCTTCAGGAGAATCAGCAGCACCTGCAGTCATCTGCATGGGCACACCGAGGTCGCCTGCGCGCCCTGCTTCAGGAGAGCTGGTGTCACGGGGACTGCAAGGGGACCCTGAGCCGGACTGATGCATTGGAGCTGGGTGCTGACTTCAGCCAGGTGCGGGCCCAGAATAAGGCCTCGTGGGTCTCAAGAGGGCTGTTCTGCCTGCTGCCCCAGGACTTGCCCAGCTTCCTAGTGGTTGTAGCATTGTTTCCCGAGTTCGGCTGCCCTAGGAACCCCCTCTTTGGGCTGTTAGAGTACCCAGGGTTAATGATCTTTCATCCTGTCAGTGAGCCAAAAGGTCTCCATAGGTTGCAAACTGAGCCTTGAACTTCATGTGTTGAAGCGTCTTGTATTCTTGTGTTCTTATTACCTGGCTTTACACATGAAAATACTAAGGGTTCAGAGGTTTCCCGGGTCTCTTCATAGGCACCCCCCATTTCAGGTGCCCCCTGTGAATGATGCCCTGCATCGACTGAAGGGTGTTCCAGAGGCCAACTTCCCCAGCATGGTCCAGGAGGTAAGTGCCTATCTGGGTCACCTGGCTCTTCCTCCTCCTGAAGAACACATAAAGAAAGGGCCCTCAGGTTTGCTCTTTGGAGCAGGAACCCAGTTGAACCCAAGACTTGAGTCCAGCCTTGTCCTGTGGCAACCTGGGCTAGAAGTTTGTTATGCAAGCCTCCCACTGCACACAGTTAGAGGGAGAAGCAAGCTTAGCCCTCAGAAAGAGGAACTGAGCTCCCCAACGGGGTGAGGGGTGGGGGCTGTGGGCAGCAAGGGAGCAGGTGTTTCATCTGCACCCCTGGAGGGCAGGCTGGCTCTCTTGAATGGAGACAGCCAAGGGGAGGGTGCCATGTGAGTCAGAGCATGTGACCCAGAGCCTGGAATTGGCAAATCGGTGAGCCAGCTGTGCCGGGTGGCCGAGGCCAGTGGCTCTGGGAAGAAGCAAGCAAGAGCTGAAGCGGAATGGAAGGTTGGAGCTGGACAAAAGAAGTAGAGCAGGTGGTCAGGGTGGGATGGGTGGGGCAGGTGAGAGGACGGACGCCCCTGTTGTCTAGCAGGGCTCTGCAGGGTCCTGTGTGAGGGAGAGTCCAGTCAGGCAGGAGATACCAAGTTTGCAAGGACCAGAGGAGGACTGCCTCCTCTACTGGGAGCACTGAATAGCAGCCCCCTCCCTCGGTGACTTCGGGACTCCAAAGTGGAACCCCAGACAGAGAGCAGGAGGCACAGCTTTGCTTGGTTCTGCAGGAGAACAGAACCTTCAACAACCTCCCGCTCCTGGTCGCAATGCAAACAGCCAGTGTGGTCAAAGGTGAGGCCCTGCTTATGAGCGTGGCTGGCTGCTGGGCATGCCAGCCTCACTACGCCCCTTCCAGGAGGTCTGCTGAGAGAAGAGCTGGGCAGAGGTGGGATAGCTATCCTCCCTGGCTGGTGGGCCCGCTGTGGGTCGCAGAGATTTGGCCCTGGCTCCCGGGTGACTCTTGTGTCCCCTAAACCCCTATGACTTTGGGCAGATCTGAAGAAGGCACTGGCGGAGCAGCCTGAGGGTATGAGGATGCTGGTCCAAGGGTTCCCAAGTTCAAAGGCAGCTTCCCGCTGGAGCCAGGCACTGGAGAAGCTGGAACAGTGCAGCCGCCCCTACCTGCAGGAGGTGCAGGAATATGAGACATACAGGTGCATGGAGCCCTGCCCCCTTCCTAACCCCATTCGCCCCCAGCATGACTGCACTCTTACCTCCTTTTAAGTCAAGACCCCTAACTCCTAGGGTTCCCATGTCTCACCTGGTTGTGTACCCCCAGAATCTGAGCCTGGGGCCTGTGTAGAAGCTTCACGAAATTCCTATACCTGTACTTCTGATAGCCCTGGTCCAGCCTGGAGTGTAGAGGCCCACCAGCCACTAGGTCCCAGGCCATCCCTCCAGCACCAGCTGCCTCCCTTCTTAGTGAACCCTGCCCTTTCTCTGTGGCAGGTGGATTGTGGGATGCGTGCTGTGCTCCTTGGTCCTGCTTGTGGTGATCTGTAACCTGCTGGGCCTCAGCCTGGGTGTCTGGGGGCTGTCTGCCAGGGAGGACCCCAGCCACTCAGAAGCCAAGGGCGAGGCTGGAGCCCGATTCCTCATGGTGTAAGAAGGGTTGGGGGAAGGGAAAGGGTCCTCCCTGCTGGGTGGCCAGATTCCTCTTGGTGTAGCAAGAGGAGCAGAATCCTGGGAATCCGGGGAATGAGCCTCGGTGTTGGGCTGGCTGCCACTTCTGTGTGACCCAGGGCAAATCAGCGACCTCTCTGAGCATCAGTGTCCTCATCTATATAAGTAGGTTGAATAGAGCAAAGACAATAATAGTACTCAATGGGTAGTCTTTCTTACCGAGTCCAGCCAGAGCTTCAGAATATTTTTTTATTTTATTTACTTTTTAAAATTTTATGTGTATCAGTGTATTGCCTGTATCAGTGTTAGGGCACCCGAGTTGTGCAGCGCCTGAGGAGGTCAGAAGAGGGCATTGGATCCCCTGGAACTGGAGTTATAGATGGTTGTTAGCGACCATGTGGGTGCTGGGAATCAAACCCAGGTCCTCTGCAAGAGCAGTCAGTGCTCTTAACTGCTGAGCCATCTTTCCAGCACCTCAGAATCCTTCTTTTTTTTTTTTGGTCTTTTTGAGACAGGGTCTCCCTGTTGCTCCAGCTGTCCTGGAACTCACTCTGTAGACCAGGCTGGCCTTGAACTCACAAAGATCTGCCTGCCTCTGCCTCCCGAGTGCTGGGATTAAAGGCGTGTGCGATCACGTCCTGCTCAGAATCCTTCTTAACCCAGCCAAAACCAACAGGAGCTGACAGCAGGGCAGAAGCTACTTGTTCTCCCTAAAGCAGATGGTCTTTAAGGCCAGGGCTGCCACTGAGCCAAGCTGTTCATTCTACAAGGTGCCTGGTCAAAGCAGTAGTGGGGCCTCAAATCCGCCCCCTGCTTTATTCTCCAAGTCTCATGGACTGGCATGGGGCTGTGCCCACCTCACAAAGCAGTCCTATATGTCAGTAGCACCCGGTAAGGGTCTTTACTGCTCAGCCATATTGGGGTGCTATGCATGCAGGTAAGTCACGATCGGCCATACCAGTGATTCTTTTGAAAGGCCAGACCCTGAAGCAGGTCACCTCCATGAGCCCTAAGTCCAACGTGGCTCTGTGAACAAAGCAGCTGTCCTTCCTCTATGCTGCCGGGGCTATGGAGCCCAGAAATGGGGTAGGGGTGGGAAGAGGGGAAGGAGGCGCTGTCGGGAGTGCTGGTTTCTCTCTGCCTCCTCCTCGGGAGGCCTGCCATGGACCCACAGCCTATGGGGTCCTAGGGCAGTCCGCCTTCACTGCTCCTTCGCCCTGCCTCTCACCTCCAGAGGCGTGGCCTTCAGCTTCCTCTTCGCAGCCCCCCTCATCCTCCTGGTCTTCGCCACCTTCCTGGTTGGGGGGAATGTACGGACGCTGGTGTGCCAGAGCTGGGAGACTGGAGAGCTCCATAAGGTGGGCCAGAGGGAACATGGGCAGATCCAGGAGGAAATGGGAGCCAGAGGGGTGGGGCGGGGGGGGGCAGGAGGAAGGAGGGTGAGATGCAAGGAAAGGGACTGAAAGCCACCAGTGGATGGAGAGAGGGAGAAGGGGAGGGCGCCCCTGTGAGCCCCTGAGGTGGCACCCAGGTACCATCCAGGTGGTGGCATCCACACACAGAGCCCCTCTCCTAACTGTGAGTCTAGGAACAGAATCCCAGGACCTAGTGCACTTCTAGCAGTGGGCTGAGATGCTGGCCTGGATCCCCTCCCAGAGATTCATGGGAAGAGTTCCTGTAAGGAGTCAGGGCCTAGAGCCCTTTGAGTTAGAGGGCAGGTTTGGACTATAGTCACATAAGTGGCACCAAGCTTGGGAGTAGCCCTGCCTCTGGCCTCTCTGTGCTCCATTTCTTCCTGCCCATCCAGTTTGTTGACACCCCGGGGAACTTGCCCCCGTCCATGAACCTGTCTTACCTTCTCGGCCTGAAGAAGAATATCAGTGTCCTCCAGGCCTATCAGTGAGTGGGTGGCCTGGGCTAGGGGCTTCAGTAGGGGAGAGGGGTGTGGAGGGGTGGAGATGGGTGCTCCCTTAGGGTCATACCGGCGCACCTGCCCTTCCCAGTGGCCCTTCACTGATGCTCATTCTTCTTCCACAGGCAGTGCAGGGCAGGGGCAGCACTCTGGAAAGTTCTACAGCTCAATGATTCCTATGACCTAGATAAACACCTGGATATCAGACAGGTAAGAGAGCATTTCAGAAGAATGTGGGGACCCCTTTCCTGTAGGTCTCTCTTCTGTTCTTGATTCTGGGACATTATCTCCAAACTCAAGGAGGCTCTAGCTGTTGAGTTGTCTCAAGACAGAGGTCTCAGCTACCAGCTCAGGGCCTGACCAGGGCTAGAGTGATGTAAAGTTCCAGGTGGAAGGTATGGGTGGCTGGAAGCCATGGCTAGCTCTGAGCACATGCTCCAGGGAAAGCTGAATACAGTGCAGGTTGTAGGAAGTCAAGACAGTGGCAGTGTGGGGGGCACTATATGTCCTGGCTGAGCCCAGGTGGCAGGTGGCAGGGTCCTGCTGGATGTGGCTATGGGAGCAGTTCTGAGCCAGTTGGGTAAGCCTGGTGGAGGGCTCTCTGGGGTCCTTGTTGAACCCACACAGCCAGTTGGTGGTAGTGGCAGATTCTGGCCTCTAGCCTGGCTCCCAAGTCAGCTTGTCCTGACAGGACTCAGATGGGTCACTTGCTGGAGGTTGCCCAGGGACTTACAGTGGAAGTTAGAGTGGCAGTCGCTGTACAGCTGGAGACATTTATTAATATTGACAAGAGACAGCTGTAGAACCAGTAAAGGGCTCGTTAACAAGAGGGGGAATAGACATGTAGAATATGGTTCTAAATTTGTATAGAGGTCCAAAACATGCCCTCTTTCCTCTCTCCATTGCTAAGTGAGGTTAGGGAGAGTTCTCTAGGAAGCCATTTCTAAGCATGTCCTATGAAAACCCATAGCCCCCTAACACCTCTGCCGCTCACACAAAACTAAGTGATTCTGAATCCTCCCAAGAAATGGCTTGGAACCATCACCACCATTAGCCGAACAGATCGGACCCAACTTTGTACCCTAAGTCGTGGCCAGGGATGCTGGCTTCTTGTCTTAGCACCTTCCTTCTCCAGAGTCTTTTTTTTTTCTTTGAGACAAGCTCTCTAGCCCCAGCTGGCCTGGAACTTGCTATGTAGACCAGGCTGGCTTTGAACTCACAGAGAACCACCTGCCTCTGACTCCTGAGTGCTGGGATTAAAGGGATGCACTACAACGCCTACCATTCTCAAGTCTTAACCAGATAGTGCCCTGTGGTAAAGGCTTTGCAGCAGTGTCCTGGGCATAGGAAGCCTCCCACCCTGACCCTGATGGCTGGAAGTCATCTCAGCCTGAAATGTCTTAGCCTGGGAGAGGAAGGGTCAGCTCACAGAAGCATGTAGATTCACAAAACTTCAGGTTCAGAGCCTGGACAGTTTCTTGGAGGCTGCATGGTATCTTCTCACATGTGAACTTCCAAGTACTTATTGAGAAAACAGCAACAAACTAATTATGCAGAGATTTTAAAGACAAGATATGCCTTCAAGCACCAGGAGCCACTGCCTGCTGCACTATGTCCCAGCACCATCAGCCATTACACTGTGTCCCAGCACCATCGGCCCTTACACTGTGTCCCAGCACCATCAGCCGTTACACTGTGTCCCAGCACCATTGGCCCTTACACTGTGTCCCAGCACCATCGGCCCTTACACTGTGTCCCAGCACCATCGGCCGTTACACTGTGTCCCAGCACCATCGGCAGTTATACTGTGTCCCAGCACCATCGGCCGTTACACTGTGTCCCAGCACCATCGGCCGTTACACTGTGTCCCAGCACCATCAGTGCTGCCTGGAATGCTGTGTCTGAGAGATTGGGGATCCCTCTCTGAGGGGAAGATGGCAGAGGGACCGGAAGTAGGTGCCTTTGCAGATTTGCTAAGCCTCTTCTGGAAATGCCACTCTCTGACCTTAATTTTTGCCTGTTAGACACTCAGGCTGAATGCCATGACTGTATGGCAGGAAAATACTGGGGATCTTTCCTGGAAATGGAGATGTGTCCATTATTTATTCATTCATTCATTTAATCAATCACTCATTTATAAGTCTATAAACTTGTATCTCACTTATCACTTAGAGACTCCGTTGCTGATGCCAGCAATTTGGAATAGAATTCGTGGAGGCCCCAATATTATTGGCCTGATATAATTAACAAGTTCAGGAATATGTGATTTCAGAGTATCAGTGCTGTGAAGACCTCCGAATAGAGGATATGATAAAGAGCTCGAAAGCTATTTTGTATCAGGTGGTCAGGGAAGGTCTGTGCTGTAGCCCAGTACTCAGACAGTCCATGGAAACAGAGTAGGGTACCAGTCAGAGGCTTCCTGGAGGCTGTCAGAGTATGTGTTAGGGTGTCCTGAAAAACAAGGAAGGCCCTAGAACCAAGTCACCTCTGCCTAGGGGGAGAATCTCTGGGTTCTGCCTCAGCTAGTGGGTATTCCCCATCCTGTTCCTTCCTCCAGTACACACACAGGCTACAACAGGAACTGCAGAACTTCAAAGTGGACATAAAGGATCTAGACCTGTTGAGCCCCACGGCCCGCAGGGACCTGGAGGCTCTGCAGGGCAGTGGGCTGGAGAAGATCCACTACAGTGACTTCCTGGTACAGGTCAGTGAGGGGCATTGTGGGTGCTTCAGTAGGGTGGGGACAGAATGCAGGGGGCATTATGGATGATTTCTTCCTGAGCCCACTCTTCTCTTGACTTCTGGGACTTCTTCCTCAAGCAAAATTGCCTGTTGCTGTTCATGGTCCTGAACTGGCTGCTGCTAAGAGCGCTGCTGGGACGCCACCTTTTCCTTGAGTCACACCAGAGGGCATCTTGTTTTTTTCTAGCCCATTGGAAACTGAAATATTTCACACAGTTGCAGGTCAAACCCACTATTACTGATGTGGTACAACAGACGTAACTGGGACTGGGGTTGTGGCTCAGTTGGTAGAGTACTTGCCAAGCATACACAGAGCCCTGGGCTTGATTCCCAGCACTGCATAAAGCCTGCTGTAGTAACACACACCTGTAATCCCAGTACTCGGGAGGCAGAGGCAGGAGGACCAGGAGTTCAAGACCGTCCTCTGCTAAATATTACATAGCACGTTTGAGTCCAGCCTAGGATGCATGAAACCCTCTCTTAAATGAGAGAGAGGGAGCAAGAAAAAGAGAGAGAGAGAGAGAGAGAGAGAGAGAGAGAGAGAGAGAGAATGGACTTAGTAACTTAGCTTGCACAGGGCGCATTTAACAAGTCTAAGATTGAGAGGCTAGGAATCCAAGGACATCTAAGTTCATCCTTAAAATCTCTTCTCTTCCTTCAGATCCAGAAGCCTGTGGTGAAGACTGACATGGAGCAGCTGGCCCAGGAGCTGGAAGGACTGGCCCAGATCCAAGTGAGAAGGGAGAAGAGACTCCTCTGGCCAGACACCAGTCAGAAGGAGGCCTGGGCAGGAAGGGCTGGCAGTGCTGGGCTTGGAACAGGGGCAAGGAAAGAAGCCGGGGTCCAGGGCCCCGCCAGGGAGTGCTGGGCTCCTCCCATACTGCTGAACTTGGGGGACTTGCAGCCTCATTTTCAACTTGAGTTCTGCTGCCAATTTGCTGTATGGCCTTGGGCAAGCCATTGAACATCTCTGAACCTCTGTCTCTTCATCTGAAAGTGGACTATCTCAATCTCAGATCAGATAAAGTAGCTGGCCTAACGTCACATAGCTGGGTGAGCTTTGCTGTGTATCCACCTTCAGAGTCTTCTAGGACCAGTGCTATGTGGCTGCCTCAATAGCCAGCTGCTCAGCAGAGGGGATCACACTGTATTTATAGATACTTAAAGTTTAGGATGTTCTCTTTACAATGTCTCAAACTCTATGGCTGTCCTGACCCAGAGTAGAGCAAATACCATTGCCAGTTTCAGCAGAGGTTATTCTGGCTCTCTTGATACTATGGATGATTTAGGAGCACCCAGCAAGCTCGGAATAGACCTGGAACTTGGACTTAGCTCCATGCAGCCCAGGGCAAATCTGGAGCTTTCTGTCTTGAACCCAGGACTTTCCACCTCCCTTTAGTATATCCTCTTGAAGGACTGTTCTGTTCTGTTGGGGTGGGGACCATTCTGATCCTTGTTGATCCTCAGAACAATTCTGTACTGGAGCAGCAGTTGCAGGAGGAGGTCAGAGGGCTCCGAAGCCTCTACCAGGAGCAGGTTGTCCCCCAGCAGAGGCTTGTGGTAAGTACCCAAGGAGCCTGGGGCCTAGGGCCTGGGGAGAGGAGGTATGGAGAGAAGGCAGTGAAAGGAGGAAGGACCCAGAAACATCCTCCAGTTCCTGCCTCTGTATCCTTGTCCCTAACAACCCTGATTTCTCCTCCACAGGCCATGCTCAACCTCAGTGTCAGGGCCCTGGAGTCCTCTGCCCCCAAACTGCAGGTGGCTAAGTCAAATGGGGGGGGGGCAGAACAGGTGGCCAACAGAGGGAGAAATGATAGCTGGTTTGAGAAAGAGGTGGGATGAGAAGAAGATAAAGGAGGGGTTGGGGGAGATCATTAAGGACCACTTGACCTCTGGGTCTTCAGAGCTTGCCCCTCCATTAAGGTGATATATTGTGATGGTATATGGATAGATAAATGTGTAGATAGGTAGATGGATAGATGGATGGATGGGCAGATAGATTTGTAGGCAGGTGTATAGATGGATGGGTAAGTGGGTAGGTAGGTGGTGGATAGGTGGATAGATGAATAGGTAGGTGGGTAGGTAGATGGATGGATAAGTAGGTGGATGGGCCAATGATGGGTGGATGGGTGGATAGATGAATATAGTGGGTGTATGGATAGATTGGTGGATAAGTGAATGGGTGGCTGGATGCATGTGAATGAATGCACGCATGAATGACTGATTAGTGGCTTCCTGAGCAGGATACTGAGTTGAGCTGTCTGTTTCTCCAGGCGGAGACCTCAGACATCCTGGGCAATGTCACTCATCTGAAAGGAGAGCTGCCTGCCTGGGCCAACCACATCCTGAGAAACGTGAGTGGAGGGCAGACATGGCGTCCCCAAGTTTCTCCTCTACTCTGTCCTTCACTGTGGCTCCCAGAAGAGCCAGGTCTGTCCTGATGGTATCAGACATGGGGGTGAGCACAGGACCCCTGATGGCCCAGGCTTCCTTTCTTTCCTGCAGGCTAGTGAATGTTTCCTGAAACAGGAGATGGGCTACTTCTCCCAGTATGTAGCCTGGGTGAGAGAAGAGGTGAGTGGGGGCTCAGACTTCACCCCATCTTGGAGCAGCAATAGTGACCCACCCCGGTAGACCAGCTAGGAGGCCCTTTGGGGGTGCCCTAAGCCTTCCAAAAGCATTCCTGCTCACAGGGTAGACCCTGCCCTAGCCCTTCGGTGAGGCCCAAGCATGGGCTGGGCTGGGCTGGCCATGGCTTTCTGGAACATGCCATCCATACATTGCTCTCATGTGCCTCTATGGGCAGTCCGTTCCCTGCTTGTCTAAGGTCAGCCGTCAAAGCCCACCTCCTCCTGCCCATCCCTGTGAGCCACAGCTTCTGGAAAAGGTTTTGGCTCTGCAGGGGGTTTGGTTTACCCCAGTGTCTGTGCATGTATGCATGTGAAAACAGGCATACGTGTGCATATATGCATGTGAGGACAGGCATGTGCGTGCATATATGTTGCCTTTCCAGTGAGGTGACTTAGAGCCAGCATAGGGGACACTTTGGGGTCTTCGTGTAGGCTAGTGAATAGATGTAGAGGGTGGGAGCTGAGCAAGAACCTCAGTGTCCTGACCTCTTTGGACCTGTGACCACATGTCTGCTCTGTGCACAGTGGCCCCCTGCTGTATCTTTGGGTTTCTCTGTTCCTTTTGGCATTTCCCCCAGAATATGAAGTTCTCACCCCCGTGGGTCTGGGTGTCTCCATATGCACCTACATCATGTTGGCACCACAGGTGACTCAGCACATCGTCACCTGCCAGCCCCTGTCTGCAGCCCTGGACAATGGCCGTGTGATCCTGTGTGACATGTTGGCTGACCCTTGGGTGAGTGTCTTCAGCCCATCTCTAATACAAGGCCACCTAGAGGGGTGGTGACAGCAAGATGCAAGGCTGGGCATGGTGCCTGCCTGCATCTGCCCCCCCTCCCCCCCGTGGAGTTAATTCAGGGCATGCAGGCATGGAGCTGGTGGGAAGGTGCCGTGCCTGGTAAGCTGACCCCACGCCCCTGTCCAGAACGCTTTCTGGTTCTGCCTGGGGTGGTGTACCTTCCTCCTCATCCCCAGCATCATCTTCGCTGTCAAGACTTCCAAATACTTCCGTCCCATCCGGAAACGTCTCAGGTGAGGGGTTGCCAGAACCATGGTGGGCATGGAAGACCTGGGAAAGTTTTGCTGCCATTGAGCCGCACACCCTGCCCTCCCTCGAAGCTCTCAGGCAGCGAGGGTTCATGGTCCAGCCCTGAAGACTCACATGCCTAAGGAGCTTTGGAGCCTGAAAGTTCTTACATGTACCTGCCTTCTGTTTTTCTTGCTGTAACACATGCACCTAGGCATAGCTTCTTGGGATTTCCCACTCTCTTGGGGGCTCCTGAGGCAAGAGGGCTCTGGCTGGCCCTGTGTTAGGCTTGGGGTCTGTGCTGAGAACTCACTTGAGTTCTGGGATGCCACAGCTCCACCAGCTCTGAGGAGACGCAGCTCTTCCACATCCCCCGGGTCACCTCCCTGAAGCTATAGGACTCACAGGTGAGTTTCCCACTGTCCTCGGTGCTGGAGCTGAGGGGCTTAGATCTGGGATGTCCGGCACCCGGGTGGGGGTGGGGAGGCTTGAGGCCTTGGTTTCTGGCTGGGGCTGAAGCTCATCTCCTCCCTTTCCCTTACCTGTTCTGTTTCATTTTTAACAGGGCAAAGTGATCCCTGGGGCTGCCCGACCTTCCACCTTGGCTCAGCCGGGCCGGAAGACCTCTATGGCTCTCGTAGACCTCGCCCCCCCCACCCCCTACCCCCGCCCCACGCGCGCTTACCTGGGCCCGTCTTTGACCCCCTTCATTCATTGCCCAAGTCACACTCAGCCTCTGCTGAGCTCAGAGCCAACAGGTTCTTCTGGGTGTCTAGGCCCTGTTCTCCTTTGCTGTGGTTTCTCCACATCAGGAAGGGCCTGTCTCTACCACTTAGAATTCCTTCTCTGGCCTCATACACGAGACAGAGGCCCCCACCCAGCCTCACCCTGTCCCCATCTGCCCTCCTCCTCCTCCAGCTTCCTTCCTGTCCCCTCCCCAGACCTTTGTAGCCTGTGTTCCTTTTGTCCCCTCTTTACCTTATCCCCCTTGCTACCTTGCTAGTCCCCAGGCACCCCTTCCCACCCACCTAAACATCCACCAAGCACACAATAATGACCATGGCCGAGGTCTAGGCTGGCTTTGTGCTCCCTCATGATGCCTGAGCCTTCTGCTGCCCCAGGGCCTTAGGCCTTCTATAGGCTCCAGCCTGCATCTGTGGCCCCCAGCGGGGGAGAAACGCCTATCCAAGGACTGAGCTGCCCTCTCTGCACTTGATTAACAATGGCAGTGCTGCCCCAGCCCTGAGCACTGGCTCCCAAGAGACCAGGGACCTGGGCCCCAACTCCACAGACAGTAGAATTTCCCAGGAGGGATCTGGTAGGGAGAACAGAATCTTGCAATCCCCTTCCATCTTGTGCATGTGGCCTGCGGTCACCCCTTGGCCATCTCTGTGTAGTCCCTGCATGCTGGACACCAAATCCAAAAAGAATGAAGAGCCGGGCGTGGTGGCGCATGCCTTTAATCCTTACGCATTGATGCAGCGGCAGGTGGATTCTTGTGAGTTCAAGGCCCGCCTGGTCTACAGAGTGAGTTCCAGGAAAGTGGGGCTACAGGGAGACCCTGTCTCGAAAAAGACAAAAAACAAAAAAAAAAAAAATGAAGAGAAAGGAGAAAAAAGTAATGGACAGATCTTTTATTCCATTAACAGCTTCTCACATCCCTAGGATTTGATTCTGTGTTGCTAAAGTTGTGTCTCCCAGTCTGGAGCTAGTATACAGTTGGTATTTAATGAGTTCCAAGGTCTTCCTGGCTGCAGGCATCCCAAGACTATAGAGCAATTCCATGGACAGCAGAGCCTGCCTGGAAGCATGCTGGCATTCGTAGATTCAGAGCCTGGCAATGGTGCTGCTATCTGGGACACCTCCAACATGCTATGTAGGTCCCCAAGCCTCAGTTTCCTTTTATAATATGGTAATAGGTAGAAAGCCCTTGGTAGGGCCTGGCGCTGAGCAGACACTCAGGAGTTGGGAGCTGCTACTTGTCCTATGGCTGGCTGCACTAGGTCGAGGGTAGAGCCAGCATCTGGCAGGTGCAAGGCAAGGGGGGATGGGTCCCTGCTCAAAACTCAAAAGCCCTTTGTGATGGTGGTCTGCTATGTTTCTAGGTGTGGCCATGTTGAATTCTGTCTTATAAATAGGTAGCAAGCTTTCTGTAGAAGTTAGGATGGTGGCACCTGCTGTGCTATCTATCCCTCCTGTGAGCACATTCTCAAACAAGCATCTGGGAGCCAGTACAAATGCCTCTTTGGGACTTTGTTTTAGTTTTTTTTTTTTTTGCTTGTTACTCACCTGTTAATTGGGGTGGGGAAGTGGCACCCTGGAAGTGTTTTTAAAGTGCAAATGATGGGATTTAAATAAATGAAACAAAAACTATTAAAAATCCAGTTCTTTATCAGAGCTGCTGAGCACATTAAGCCGAGTTGTTTTTATTTATTTTTATTTTATGTGTATGTGCGTTAGCCTGCATGTATAGATGGGCACTGTGTGCATGTGGAACCTGTGGAGGCCAGAAGAGAGCATCAGAGCAGCCACCATGTGGGTGCTGGGAACCAAACCTGGGTCCTCTGCAGGAGCAGTGAGTGCTCTTAACTCTTGAGCCATCTCTCCAGCCCTAAGCAGAGCTATTTTAAATTCCATTCTCTTGCATGATGTAAGCCTATGATCTGTTTCTACTGGCTGTTGTTTCCCTTGTTTTAGTTTTGTCTTGACTCCACCATACTTAATAACATTTGACTGAGTTTGTACACACATTGTATCTGGAAACCTCTCAGGATAATGGGAGGCCTAGGAGGAAGTCATCTTCTTCCATGAGGGGAGTGGCTGGAGCCCAGCAAACAGGATCCTTTTAATCTACTGGCAGGGACCAGATATCTTGGAGGGCAGGGCTGCAGCCCACTCTCCCCATTCCTAGGATGAAGTCCACTTCAAAGCATGGAAGATTTGCCAGGCACATCCCTTTCTTGGGGAGGGGTGTGGTTTTTAACCAGACATCACGAAAAGCTCTGCTTAGCATTTTGACAATATTTTTTTAAACTTTTTTTATTAATTTTATTTATTTCTGTATGTGTATGAATGTGCTGTCTGCATACAAGTTTGTGCACCCGTGTCGTGCAATGCCGCGGAGGTCAGAAGAGGGTGTCGGATTCCCCTGGAACTGGAGTTCTTCTGGAATTGGAGTTTCAGACAGTTCTCGGCCGCCACGTGGGTGCTGGGGATCGAACCCGGGTCCTCTGTAAGAGCGGTCGGCGCTCTTAACCACTAGGCCATCTCTCCAGCCCATCATTTTGACAATATTTTATGGGATCAGAAGACACCCGAGATGGAAGGCACTGTAGGCGCTAGGCACATGTCCCTGTGTTTCCTTCTCTTCCCAGATCTTGACTCTGTGGTCATTAATTAATTTTTGGGACAGGGTTTCATGTATCCCAGGCTGGCCTCAAGCACATCATGTAGTAACAGATGACCTTGAACTTCTGATCTTCCTATCTCTGCTTCCCAAGTACTGAGATTACAAGTGTGCACCACTGTGCCTGGTTTTATGTGATGCTAGGAACTGAACCCAGGGCTTCAAGCGTGTAGGGTGAGCTGCACCCCCAGTCCAGCTCTGTGATTCTTTTCTGCCCTGTTTGCTCCCCACAAATTGAATGCATGTAACTTAAAAGGCTGCTCAAGCCAGGCACACCTTTAATCCCAGCACTCAGGAGATGAAGGCCAGCCTGGTCTACATAGTGAGTTCTAGGCTAGCTGGGGCTACAGGGAGACCCTGTCTCAAAACAAAACAAAACCAAAAAGGCTTCTCAAAATGTGTGTGCATGATATGCATTCTGTTTGGTAAATTGTGTCTAACTAGGCATTACCCTTCAAGTGTATTACCCAGAAAACTCATCACAGTCCCTTGGACACTGGCTTTGCAAAGGAGCTTGTTCAGAGGATATTGCTGTAAGCACTGGCCACCCAGGAAGAGGGGTGGCACCCAGCAGTTGACAAAGAGACAGAAATAGCTGCAGGAAGATAGATTGTCTGTTTCCCTGGGTTAAAATGCTAGGATGGGATACTGCTTGAGCTTCTTTGTATTTGAAGTGAAATCTCTCAGTCTTGTCTGTCACTACCACAGTCTCTGAGGGAGGTCGAGCTGTCATCAATAGTGGAAGCAGGAAATGACCTGGCTGGTTCAAAGTCATGTAAGTTAGACTCTGGGTCCCTGGTCCTTGCCCTGGCCACTTCTTCCTGGACGCTCTGCCTGTCTCCATGGTTGTGTGGGAGGGAGGCTCAGTCTCCAGGGAAGTTTGAGTCAGATGTCCTTGATGTTCCTGTGGCAGGAGGGGTGACAGATTGGGGGCCTTGGGAGACCTGCCAGAGGCTCCACCTGACCGCCCTGCACAAAGCCCTGTGGCAGAGTCTGCACAAGACAGGTGGTGTGGGTCGGGGCATGCGAGGTCCTGGGTGGCCAGGAGAGAAGCTCGGATGCTCAGGTCTGGGAATTAAGGGCCACACGGCTGGAGCTGTGAGTGTGAGCAGGGCTCTGGATGGTACTCAGCCAGTAAGGGCGACATGGCTGGAGCTGTGAGTGTGAGCTGGGCTCTGGATGGTACTCAGCCAGTAAGGGCCACATGGCTGGAGCTGTGAGTGTGAGCTGGGCTCTGGATGGTACTCAGCCAGTAAGGGCCACACGGCTGGAACTGTGAGTGTGAGCCGGGCTCTGGATGGGACTCAGCCAGGAAAGAGGTGCCAATTTACCTCTGTGGCTGAGAAAACAAAGGCACAGAGATCAGATGTGAGCAATGCCTGCCCAGAGGATCCACTGACACTGGTAGCACTCTGGGACCCATCTGAACTTTCTGGCTCCAGCTAGAGGCCCTGCTCAGGGTGAAAATGGACAATGTCCCTCTTCCCATCTGCCCAGAGCCAGGACCTCTTCCCAGGGCCCTGTATCTTCAGGACTCGAAGGCCACAGGCTGAGCCTGGTCTTCACTTCACATGCTGATAACACAAAGTTCTTTCTCCTAGCACCTGGTCCTTCCTTCAGCTACTTGGGTATGGCATCCTGGAGTACACCACATTTTCCCATTTTATGGACAGTGACTGGGTGAGGAGGGAGATGGGGCATATTGGGAGGGGGGCCCAGGCCAGCCCCAGCCTTACCTATCCACGAGTGATACAGGATTTAAGGAAGAGGCAGCCAAACCCTTACCTGCACTGAGGTACGAAGGATCTGTAGCTAGAAGAGGAGAACCTGAGAGAGGTCAGCTGAGCCCAAGTGGGAGGCAGGGTGTTCTCCCTTCACTCCAGGCAGAAGGAAGAGGCATTAAAAAGAGCAAGATGTTTCAGTGGGTAAAGGCACTTGCCACCAAGCCTGACCACCTGAGTTCCATCCCCGGGACCCACACTGTACAAGGAGAGAACCAACTCCTACAAGATGTCCTCTGACCCCCACAAGCACACCATGGCATGCAACCCCAAAATATTGTTCCTAAAAAGCAATGAACAGGCTTCAGGGGGGTTGTCGCAGCTTGGGAAGTGCAGATGCTTCCTTCGACCAGAAGATAACTGTGAGCTGCAGAAGCGGCAGAGCTAAGGGGAGAGCTAGTGGCCCGTGAGAGTTGGCATAGGGTCACTTAGGCCCTGTCATATGCCTGGAGAGGGAGCAGACCTCGGCCAACAGAAGGTGGATCTGGCTCTGAGTATTGGAAGTTCCTTGACATCCCCAATCCCTCCCACTTACTACAGCCACGTCAAATACCTCAGATGCAAACAGCAGGAAGGTTTCCAGTGGCGGCTAGGCCCTGGGGACCCTTGAGGCTGCCCATGACAGAAGGAAGAGGCCAAGACCTCCAGCAAACCAGTTGGAAGCTGACCCCAGACCCTAACTGGCAGCAGCCTCCTGTCTACTAGGGCTCAGTTGGGCCCAGTGGCTTCTACCTCAGATGTGTATTCAGTAAATGAACCTGAAGAAAGCTGTGGCCTGGCTGTGTGGCCTGAAGTGACAGAGAAATCGTCCTGTTTCCCTCCCAGTAAGTGTCCTGGCCTGCCACGTTTCTACTGGGCTTCAATGGGGGGTGGGAACCGAGTCAAGAGGTTTCAGGAATATAAGGAAGACACAGCTGGAGCAGTTCCAAATATGGACACGATAGTGTCAATTCTGCAACACTTTAGAGATTGGCATTGTCCAGAGGGAAAGGTTTTAGAACAACAGGAATCTTTGGAGCCCCTGTGCTAAGGTCCACCTCCACCCAGAGGGGCCTTTTCCCAGAGAGGGGCCGTGGGGATGGGAGCCAGGACAGAGCATCTCCACCTGCCCCCCACCTACTCCTCCAGGCCTCCCCAGCAGAGGAGCCTAAGAGGAGAACGTGTGGATGGGGCTCCACGGAGGCAGGCTGGGGAGCCAAGGAGGAGAGATTTAAACTTGAGTCTGGTATGGAGAGGTCATAAGCAGGAATTGAAAATGATTTAGAAGACCCCAAGATTTGTGCGTCCCCCACCTGGATAGGAGGCCCCATGGCTACCTCTTCAAGTGTTGTGACATGAACAAGTAGCCTCCCAGACTTGAAACTAGCCCTTCCTTTTCCTCTTGCACCCCTTCACCCCAAGTCTGTGTGAGGAAACAATTGAAACCCATCAGCCCACGTGTTACTCACCCTCACAGCATGCTTAACCTTTTTTTTTTTTTTTTTTTTGGATGGACCCACTATGTATTGAAAGAATCTTCTCAAACTTCAAGAGTCTCTCTTAGGGGTATCCATGTGAGGAAACTTCTTTCTACCCTTTCTTTTTCTAGTGCCACCCAGGGGCACTAGAAACACCTCAGGCCCCCAAAAAGCTCCTAAGAGAATGCAAAGAGGAAAGGGGATAGGAGGCTTGAAGGGTCCTAGCAGGACACAAATCCCCCACACCTGTGTTTGATGAGGGGCACACACCTGCAGAGGGGCTGGACCCTGGACATGAACCAGGAGGACAGGAGGATGCTCCTGGTTCCCTGGTAGTCGCAAGAGAGGAGGGTTCTGTTCTTGGCCGTAGCCCACTAATCCTGAGGAATATATCTCTGAGGAGTGGAATTTCAACAAGGTGCCAAGCACAGACTTAGTGATTCTCTATCTAGAGAAAGGTGCTGGCCTGAGGCAGGCTGTTTCTGAGGTCCTACTTTCTCAGAAGGTGCCGTGAGTAAGCCCAGGCCTGTCCTGGGCCATGGAATGAATAGTTTCCAAGCTGATGACAGAACCCAGGACATATAACTGCTGGGTGGAATCTCTCCCCTAGAGCTGGCTTCGTCTCAATAACCTATGGCTTGGACAGATTCTTTAACTCTTCTGCCCTTCATCGTCTCAGACTGAGATAAGGACTCCTTGCTCCTAAGACTGCTTTGAAGACTCCAATCCCTCAACCTGCATTTCCTTGTGGAAATTTGCCTGAAGCCAGACAAGGCTCTTGCAGAGAGGGCCTTGCCCTCCCCATTATCCCTGGGTCTGTCAAGCCCCTTGTCTGTCTTGGGAAGTCCTCCCTGTCACACACAGGATCTGTCACCTCCCCTCTAGGGACAGTCTTCCTGCCTTGGGGATCCACAGCTCCAGGATTTTTGCCCCCGTGGGTCTGAGAGCTGGAGGTAGTTGGCTAATTCAATAAAAGGGGGTGGGATGGGGTGGGGAGGGCATGCAAGTGCTCCTAGGCTTGCTGGAAAGGAGGGGGCAGCTCAGGCTCTGTTTCCATGGGAACCACTGGCACATGCAGGCTCCTCCGGGCGCCAAAAAGGGAAACTTGGCCCAGGTTTTGGGCACCTGGCTCCCTGTGGAGTCCCCGAGGCCTGAGAAAATGCCAGGAGATTGCCTCCCGCGGGACAGGAAAGAGGCCCCCAGGGGTGCTCAGGACCCTTGGTCCTTTCTTTTGAACCCACTTCCACCCAGGAGATCTGGGAAGTCCTGTGGTTGCCCTGAATCTCTGAATTTGGTCCCAACCTCAGAGCCAAAAGGAGTGACATTTGGGAAGTACAAAGCTCTTGCTCAGGCTTGGAGTGACACAGAGGTTACCAAAGACAGGGAGAAACCGACGAGAGAGGTAGAAGGAGCCCATGTCACCCTGGCACTGTAACCCCAAAGGCTCCAGTCTCTGTCCTGGGGCAGAAACTGGGGGCTCAGCCTCCTACCCCCTCACCCTGTGACTAAGAGTAGGAACAGAGTAAGTATTAGAGAGAGGCAAGGGCCGGGGACCAGACAGGTTGAGAGGCCAGGTTAGGTGCCCTGGAGAAACAGAAACTAGGGGGGTGGGGTGCTGAGGCAAAGAGAAAGAGAGAAAGGGGAGGAGAAGAGAGAGGTAAAGAAAAGAGGAGGGAGGAGGGAGGAGGGAGGAGGGGTGGAGCTAGTAGCCAGCCAGGAGGGCGCGTGCAAGGGGTGGGCAGGGGGCGGGGGAGAAGCCTCCAGTGACTATTGCGCCTGGGTCCTAGCAAACATGAGGCAGCTGCCAGCCAAACCAGGCAGTCCAGTGTGCTCAGACTGCAAAGTGAGGAGGCCAGCGACAGTCCCCCTCAGTGACCAGGATGCAGAGAGCCAAGGTAAGTGCTGAAGGGCTGGTGGGCTTGCTTAGCCTCGGGGAGCTGGGGTTGTGGGTGCTGGTCTGGATCAGGGAGACTCCTCATTGTGGTCCCGGTGCCTCCCCCCCTTACCCGACCCCCTGCTGTCCCCTCTAAGGGAAAGTAATATTAGTTGGGGTATTCTGGCTGGGAGGCTAAAATCCTGGGGCTCCTTTGGATGGAAGAGGCTCTGGGTATTTATGGATGGCAGAGGAACGTGAGCTTTGCTTCATGACTGGTCCTGTCCAGTTACGTTCCTGGGGCAGGGGCAGGTTAACTGTCCCTGAACCCAGCCCCCTAGTCCTTAGGCTTGTGGGAACGCAAGAGCAGGGGGAAGCATATCTTATGTTTGGAGACTGGGCAATGTATGCAGCTTTCAAGTAATTGTTAACGAATGAATGAACGCCCCTTCTTAAAGTAGTTACGACACACCCAATAAGAGCACAAACAGTTCTCGGCCCATGGGGCTGTTAGGAGCTGGAGCGAGAGGAGGCAAAGAAATGTCTGGTAGAGACCAAGAAACAGTGGTGAGGTGAGGGAAAGGATGAGTCCAAGAAAGATAAGCTAGAGCGAGCTGCCCAGAGCCCAGGATAGTCTTGTTTGGGAGAAGAAAGAAATACCAGTATTAGGTTCAGTTGAATACCCCCAAATGACGGCGGACGGAACAAGGCTGGCTACATGTTTTCCCATGCAGAAGTCCAGAGGGAGGCGCTAGATGGCTAGCACGAGCCCCCTTCCCCCTTCTGCAGGGATTCAGGCTCCATATGTCTCACTGACTTCCATCTTTGAGGCTACCTTAAGGTCCAACATGGCTGCTGCAGCTCCAGCCAGCACATTTGACTGTAGCAAGGATGAGAAGGGAAGGGAAGGGAAGGAAAAGGGAGTAAATGGAATGGGAGTCTGGTAAAAACAACAGCCATTGGGATGGCCTCTTATCTCTCCTTCCAAGACAGGGCTTCCCACCTCTTTTCCCCCCATAAGGGTGAGCAGCTCAGATAGGGATTAGGACTGCCCTAGAACCCAGGACACCCCTGCCCTCTATAGTCCATTCCCAGGATACCAAGAAGAACCAGCAAAAGTGATGGCAAAGTGTCCCCAGCGACCTCCAGGCAGGCAGGGCAAGAGCAGAGAGAGCACCCTATCCCAGATTCACTGGCATTGTTGCAGGTAGTGCAGGCTGTGTGCATTCACTAACACCCGTGTGAGCACAGACTCACAGCCATTTCAGCACAGTCTTATCTGCCCTGCGGCTATGCCCCCTGCAGAGAAGGGCAGTGTGACCCTGCGTGTTCACAGATGTGCACGCAGCTGCTCTGCCCTCCTCTCTTCCCTCACTTGGGTGCTCTAATTCCCAGAGGCCTCCTGGGACCCTGCCGTAAGGGCAGAGTGAGTGCATCTGGCCCTTCTTTGGGACATTGTGGCCTCCCCATGCCTACAGTTGGCCCCTGGCCTGACATGGACCTCACTGTCCTTGCCCCCACCTGTGGCTTCCCATGTGTAAGCTGGCGCAGGATCGGAGCAGGCCCCACACAGACAGTGACTGTAGGGAAAGCCTCCCACTGTCCCTTACCAGCGGGAGATTAGGAAATGACACTCCCTCACTATTAGCAGGAGGGACGGTACCTGGCATCGGCTGGGAGTTGGTCCCACTTGTCACAGCCATCAGCTGCCTCCCAGCTCTGCCCCTGCCTTCTCCCCGTGCACCCCCATTCCTACACTAGTCCTCACTGAGACGCAGGGCAGGCACTGCCATTCCCATCCCAACGCTACTGAGGCTCAAAGCAGACCTCACTCATGATCCTTAGAACCTTATGAGCTGTCAGGAGGAATGAGCCAACAGCACCCAAACTTGGCAGGGGTGGGGATGGCCTGCATCCTAGGGCTCTGGGTCAGGGGTCTTCATGGATCAGCTTGGCTCTGGGAACTTTTCCAGCTTCTTGCAGCACATGGTGGGAGATGGGCCTTAATTTGCCCATCTGAGAGCCCAGGCAGGGTGGGGAGGGAAATGGCCTGCTCTCCAGGTGGCATCTGGGAGGCCCAGGAGCCTAGGCAACAGAGGCTGGTCCTAGACTGCAAGCACAGTGTTGGAGTTGGACTTGAATCTTGTTCTGGGCGGCCAGGAGCAGACTGCAGGTCAGAGGCACATGCAGGCAGCCGAGGAGGTGACCTCCCAGTCCCAGGGCCTGACTCTATGGGTTTGTTCTGGGTGGCCAGGAGCAGACTGCAGGGCAGAGGCACATGCCTTTAACCAGGCAGCGGAGGAGGCGACCTCCCAGTCCCAGGGCCTGACTCTATAGGTTTGTGGTCCACTGTACCTTCTTACCCTACTACTGAGTGACCCAAGCTGGACTCTGCCCCAGCCATGTCCACTGCATTAGCCACTTTGCTATAAACCCTTCTTCTCCATTATGGGCTACAATTCAGAGGTATGCAGGGAAGAATGCCAGGCTTCCCTTTTCTCGTTCGTTTGCTTATTTGAAACAAGTCTCCTGTAGCCCAAGTAGGTCTTGCTATATAGCAGAAGATGACCTTGACGTTTTGATCCTCCTGCCTTTACCCCCTGAGTGCTGAGATTACAGTATGCACAGCCAGCTTATGCTGAGATCACACCCAGGCTTTGTTCACCATAGGTAAGCACTCTACCAGCTCGGTTCTCCTTCCTCACCCCAATCTTTCCCCAAAGCAAGGAGCTGCTGCAGTAACTTAGGCTTGCCTTAGGAGCACCTCCTGCTCCCTCAGCCCACCTCCCGGCCCTCTTTGGGGTTCTCAGGAGCAGTTACAAGGTTCAAGATATGCTTCCAAGGCAGAGAAGAAAAAGGGGCAAGTGTCTGCCTTCATGGGACCCAGGCAGGAAGCGTGCACAGTGTGCGTGACTCACAGTGCCCCCCTCCCAGCTCCCAGCTCCAGCTGACTGATGTTATCCCCTCAAACTGGTGCATCTGTCAGCTGTGATCAGCCCACATCTCAGAGCAGCCATGTGACAGGGAGAGAGCAAGGGACCTGCAGGGATGGGTTGGAGCAGGGGGAGCCTAGCTGGGCAAAGCGGCACGACAGCCGAGAAGGCCCTGTTCCTCATCTCCGCTGCCCAGCCTCCCACTCTGGCCTGTCTCAGCTCTGTCCAGATGCCCCTCCATCCAGCCCGCTTGTGCAGGACACGGGCCAGAGAGGCAGAGCAGAGACACTGCTGCTTTCGTCTCCAACTCTGCCTGTCACCTCTGCCCCCACCTCCTGCCAACATATAGGTGACCTCTGGGGCAGAGAGAAGCCGCCTCTCCTGGAGCTACGCACCTGCCCCTCTCGAGGCCTGTGACCTTCCACTAGGGCCTGGAGTACATCCATGGCCTCTGCTGCGCTCAGATCCCTGCGCTGTACGGGAGGGTGAGAAGCCACGCTGCCATGTTCCCAACCCCCCACAAGTACATACGAAAGCTCACTGGCCCATCAAGATCCAGCCCCGCTATTTGGTGCTGAAGAGCTGTAGCAGGAGAAGTGGCCCGAGGAGCTGTGAGCCCTGGCTGTGCCCCAGCTCCTTCACAGGTCAACTGTGTGTCCTCAGATAAGTCTTCTGTGCCACCAACCCATTTGCCTGGCCCTAACATAGTAAGAGGTCCATAAATGGCAGTAATGCCGATGTCAATTTCTGGTTGCTGAGTAGAACCCAGGAAGTCTCCCTGACAGAAAAGGTCACCAACAAGCAGCTTGTCAACCCTGAGTTAATGGAGTGCCCTCACTGTCATGGGTGGGAGAAACATGTCTTGATAAGTTGGCAGCCACCAGATACAGGACCTGGATAGCCCGGTTCTGTCCTCTGCTGCCACAGCACCCTGAAGCATGAGACCCATGGATGTGTGTGTGTGTGTGTGTGTGTGTGTGTGTGTGTGTGCAAGCCTATGTGTATGTGTATACTGGCACATGCAGGAACACGTGACTGGTTCAGCTTTCCCTCCCAGATGAACTACCTGGCCCACATCTGTCTGTAACCAGGGGTGGGTGGAGAACTCAGGCTCCTGAAGCTTCCCAGTCCCTAGGGGCGTGTACGACACAACACCCACCACTGCTTCCTGCCATATGGCCCGGGCGATGGAAATAGAGCAAACTGCAAGTGGGTGCTGGGCAAACCAGACTGTGCCAAGGCAGTCCCTGTGGATAGGAGACAGGAGACAGGTTAGCCCTTCATCTGGAGCAGACCCTGGCCTCAGTACAGTCCTCCTGGTAGGAAAGAGGGTTGAGAACCTGAGGTACCCTTGCTCCCCCAAAGCCCAGTATTGTCATTGTCTATCTGGTGGGATCAGTGCATTAATCTGTACCTGTACGTCTAAATCTATAGAGAAGCTGTATAAAAATGAGCCTCCCAGCCCTTCTGCATTGGGCAATGTGGACACCCACGCAGCTGACCTCCTGGCCGCTCTGACCTCCAGCCAGCTGTATCTCCTGGCAGGACGGTTCTGACCTCCTGGCCGCTCTGACCTACAGACAGCTGTATCTCCTGGCAGGACGGTTCTGACCTCCTGGCCTCTCTGACCTACAGACAGCTGTAACTCCTGCAGGATGGTTCTGACATCCTGGCCGCTCTGACCTCCAGCCAGCTGTATCTCCTGGCAGGACAGTTCTGACCTCCTGGCCGCTCTGACCTACAGACAGCTGTATCTCCTGGCAGGGTGGTTCTGGGTTTGGGGCTTGGCCTTGCTGCTTTGCTGGCAACTCAGGACCAGAAGGGCTAACGGCAGTGATAATTGCTGGGGCGGGAGAGGGGGAGGAGGAGAACTTGGCTTTGTAGTCATGACCTCATCTGACCTTCCTTGTAACCTGGGTGGGCACGCTATGACCCCGTTTGCAATGGGGAGTCTCAGGGTAGTCAAGTGCTTGGTTCAGGGTCGCCCAATAAGGGCATGAGGGCCTGGGATCTGCTGGCTGGCCATGGAGTCTTTGGACTCAGCTGTCTGAAACAACACCAGGCTTTCCCGGACCTCCCCCTCCCCTCCCCACGTACTCACAGCAAGGTGTGTTCTCCAACCTACTTACAGAGTGTCCTGGCAGCTCATGGCAAACTACTTGTTGCTATTTCCTATCCCTAAGGTCCTGTGTGTGTGTGTGTGTGTGTGTGTGTGTGTGTGTGTGTTTCTTTTTATGGTGCCAAGGACTGAACTCAGGGCCTTGCACACACTTGGCAAGTGTTCTTCCACGAAACTGCATCCCCAGCCCCTAGCAATGCATGTTGCATACCATTTATGCCTAGGATGCACCTCCAGAAACCCAGCTGGATATTTCAATAAGGGTTCGCCAGAATTCTCCACAACCTCCAGCCACACACCCTGCCTCCACCAGGCCACCACACACCCACCAGCTGCCTCTACCAATCTTCTGGGCTGATCTTTGAGGTTCTCAAGCCAGGGACAAAACTAGATGGCAAGGGGTTCACCCATATGCACCCAGTGATTTGACTCCATCTCTTCTCCAGACAGAGTGTGCCCTGCAGGCAGCGAGCAACGCAGCTGCTTTGTGGGTAGCTTGGTTGGCTTTTGTGAGGCATGTGGGGGTGGGCAGAGGAGCCATGAGAGAGGATGTCTGGGTCAAGGGCTGGCATGGTAAAAATCTCTTGGACAGCAGAATGTGTGCTGCGCAGCCTAGGTGACCACCAACAGAGGAGATGGGCATGGGGTCATGCTGTTCCCTCTGTCTCCATGACCCTTTCATCACTGTCCAAACCTAAAGCACACCCTAAACATTCGACCCTCCCAGCTCTAGCCCAGCCCTCTGCCTTGCTTGGCCCAGACCTCTTCTGCCTCTGAACTTGGGCTCCTACCTCAGCTGTCCCCAGCTGGTCCTCCACACTCCGCTGGCACACCTTTCTGAACCAAATGACTGATTCCTAGCTGGGACTTGGATGGGAGAGAGTTTCTGGGGAAAAGTTGGGCCCTGAAGGCAGAACCTGCCTAAACCATCTGTGGCAAGTCTTAGAACCATCTATATTTGAACGGGGCCATCCACTGGACATGTAATAAAAGGCGCAGATGTCATCTAAAATGTTCCAGCAGGTATGTTAAAGAAAGCTCTGACAGGTGTGTGGTCAAAGACCTTGGGACCTTGGAACATGGCACATGTATGGAGGTCAGGGGACAATTTGGAGGAGTTGACTCTCTTCCTTGACCAGGGATCAAACTCAAGCTCTTTTACCTACTGAGCCATCTTGCTACCCCCAAAATGAAAGTTTTACTGAGCTAAATATGGTAAGACAGAGCCCTGAGAGACCCCACGTGCACTTTGCCCAGTTTCCCCAGGGCAAATGTGTGCAATTTCACACTGGACCTGGAACCACATGCTCATCTTGGTATTGGGAGGTGGAAGGAGCAGGATCAGGAGTTCAATACCATCCTTAGCCACAGAGTGAGGCCCAGCCCAGCCTGGGATTCATGAGAACCTGTTTCAAAAAAAAATTAAAAACAAAACCTAATAAAACAAAAATCTGGTACAATAGGGATATGGATACCGATATGCCCCCAGTATCACTCACGTGCCCCAGTGTGCTGTGTGTTTTTATGTGCATGCATGTTTTTGTATATTGTGTATATGTCTATATATGTGTGCATATTAGTATTGTGTGTGCATGTCTCTGTGTGTATGTATGTGTTTATGTTTTATGGATATGTGTTTGTGTATTGTGTGAATGTGTGCATGTATGTTTGTTTGATTTTTTTTTTTTTTTGGTCTTTTTGAGACAGGATCTCCCTGTCTGGCCTGGAACTCACTGTGTAGACCAGGCTGGCCTTGAACTCACAGAGATCTGGCTGCCTCGGACTCCCAAGTGCTGGGACTAAAGGCATGTGCCACCACACCTAGTACATGTGCATGTTTGTATTGTGTGTATTGTAAGTGTGCATATGTAGTATGTTTGGTGCTATGAAGTTTATCTTGTATCTTCGCATAGCCATCCCACAGTCAAGTTATATGATAATAGTTCCATCCCCAAGCTCCTGTATTGTACGTGTGCATATGTAGTATGTTTGGTGCTATGAGGTTTATTGTGTATACTTTGCACAGCCATCCCACAGTCAAGATATATGATAATAGTTCCATCCCCAAGCTGCTTCCAGTTGTCCTTTTATGGCTTTCCAATTCCTGGCCTTCTAATCTGCCCTCAGGTGCTAACATGCTATCATTTCAGAATGCTATGTAAACAGACTTACACGTCATGCGACCTTTCAGGATGGACTCTTTCATCCAGCATAATTCCCTGGGGCTTCATGCATGTTGTGGTGAGTGTCCACAGTTTGTCTGTTTTCCTGGCTGGGAATTCCATGGAAGAGCTATTAGCGCCATTGGTTTCATCCTCCTCCACCGAGAGACAGCTGGGTTGGGGCTTTTACACATAAAGCTGCCGTGAACATTCAGTGATAGGTTTTTGCTCCGACATAAACTTTCGATTGTCTGGGACAACACCCAAGAGTACAATTGCCAGGCTGTGTGTTAGCTGCCTGTTCGGTTTGCTAAGGACCTGTCAAGCTGTTCTCCAGACTGACTGAAGCACTCCATGTTCCCAGGGGCCGTGTGGCAGTGACCCAGGTCCCCATCTGCATTGTGTTTGCTGCTGTCTCTAGATTTCATTTCTGGCATGGAGTGCTTCTCTCGTGGTGGCTCTCAGTATACATTTCCCTAATGGAAAGGTAGCAGGTGTCTTTCCAGGTGTTTATGTCCTGTCTTTATGTTCCCTTTGGTGACATGTCTATGCATGCCTTTCTTACTTGATTGCTCTTTTACTGTGCAGTTTGGAGAGAGAGGGTGTTCTGAGTGCTAGGCTTAAGGGCAGTTCACACAGAGACACATATACTCACATGCATACACACACACACACACACACACACCAGGGAGCAATGTCACAGAACTGATATCCCCGGTGGACAGAGAAAGTAGAATAAAGGGTTAAGTTCAAAAAGCCTAGGTGCTGGAGGAGGGACGACAACAAGGCTGAGATGGAGGCATATGGGGGTGATTAGATAGGACAGTGCTGGGAGGACCTGACACTTGAGTGTGTCCTTGAGCATCCAGGGGACAAGGATCCAGTTCAGGGAGCAGCAGATACCCAGGCAGCCTGTGGGGACCAGAGTTAGGTGGGGGTGGACATATGATATGGGCTTGATTTGCAATGTGACAGGAAGCCACTGGGGGCTCTAAGCAGGAGCAGGAAGGTGTTTAATTTCTATTCCACTGTCCTCACCACCCCAGCATTCCTCTCTGTCACCTCCCTGCACAGAAGGCCATCAGGGTGAGGGGGCAATGTGGTCACCTTCCTCCCTCCCTCCCCTCAGCACCTCTGAGCCTGGGAGGCAGGAGGAAGATGACTGAGTGACAATTTAACATTCTTTGACAGCTCAGTCAGACCCTCTCCCAGACAGACAAGTGTCAAATATTTATGAGGATGACCCGCAGTCACCCTTTGCTTCTCCCACCTCCCCCACAGTGCGATGGGCCCAGGCCACAGTCCTGGTTCCTCTGTGTGTGTGTGGACAGGCTGTCTCCCCTCCCCTCTGTCCTCTCTGCTCTTCAGAGCTTACCACTACCTCAGAACAGGAGGCTGTCACAGGCCTTGCCTTGAGGGGCTTATGGGGGGATCCTGGACCCTCAGCCAGGTAGAGGAAGCCAGTTCCAGATCTGGATATGAGCCCCCCTGACTCTCTGCCAGGGAGAAAAAGACGCTAGGCTCCTCAACCCAGGACCGTGCCAGGACATTCAAAAACAGTTACTGTGGGAGACTGTTAACTTTATTAGAGAGCTTAGGGACCTGAGCCCCCAACTTCTGAAATCTCTCCAGGGACCTAACTCCATGAGTGACCACTTTGGAAATCTGTGCCTGAGGTTACCTGGAGTGTGAAGGCCACAGATACAGTGTGGCCTGGCAGCCCCCAAACTTCTCCAGGCCTTAGTTTATAAAATGGGGCAGTGTGGTCCAGTATAAGATGACTTGTAACTCAGACAGATTACACTAATGGGTCTTAGCCTGCCCTGTGGGGGAACCATTGTTCTGTAGAAGTCAAGGTACCCCAGGCTCTCCCCACCAGCTTAGGCCTGGAGTTGAGACAGAATCTACTAGTGCCAGCACTGGGGGTGGGCTGAGGCTCTGAAGCCTGTCTCCCCTTCCTTCCCACTCGCAGAGCCTTCAGCAGGAATGCATGAAGTAATGAAGCGCCAGTTGCCTCCCTCACCCTGCCCCCCTCCTTGACCCACATACAGACTTATTCATTGAGGCCATTTCTCTCTTGAATGAGATATTTAATAATAGAGAAGATGCCTGTGACCTAGCCAGGGAAGGCTGTGTGTGAACATGTGCCTGAGAGTGGATATGTGCGTCCATGCACGTATGCCCCCTGAGTTTCACCTAGGATGTGTGTTTATGCACGTGTGTGTGTGTGTGTGTGTGTGTGTGTGTGTGTGTATGTGTGCACTGTACTTGTAGGAGAGAGCTTCCCTTCACATCCCTGGCACCGACTTCCCTCCACACCGATATTCCTCACTGCCAGGTGAATCTTGGAGGAGAGAAATGTGGGGCTGTTGCTGAGGAGGTGTTAGAGAATGGGTGACAACTGTGACCCAGGATCACATCTGTTCCACTGCTGCACTAGAGGGATGCAGGGCACAAAGTTGCTGAACCAGATGCCCAGAGGGGCCATCATGACTGACAACAGCCTGCCTTGTTGGGGACCACCCTGCCACCACTCCAGACAAATGATGGTGGGCAGTCTGGGCAGCCAAGATTAAAGGGTCCAAAGTATTACAGCAAGGAAACAAATCTCCCCTCTCTGGGTCCTCCAAAGTGACCCTGGACTGGCCTTTCCTAATTCAGCTACCCAGGCTCAGGTCCCATGTCTCTTAACAAGCCAGGACCCTGCCTATTGGTGGCCTCCTGAGTGCTTCAGGTTATCAAGCTTGATGGGTGGGTTCTCCACAGAGTCACGCAGCTGTTCGTCCACCCTTGCCTCCAGGTGAAACTCGGGGGAGCAAGACCCTCTCTCAGGGGAGGGAACTGTACGTGGCTGTGTCCCCTGTGTAGACTCTTCTCACCAGTATTCAGTTCTCCAAGGAGCTATCCAGTTCTGACAACCTGGCTTATGCTGAGGTGGGGCTGTAATGAGCTGAGTCTGGGCTCAGGTCTAGCCTGGCCTCTCTCGACCCCTTTCTCTCCTGCCCCATCCTATGTTAGAACCTGAGTGCAGAGTGGAAGAAACCATCGAGGGCTGACAGGGTAGCCAGAGCAAGGAGCAGCCGGAGGTCCCACGCTCAGCCCTGCAAGGCGGGTCCCTGCTTGTCAGGGTGGCCTCTGGGATCATCCGGAGTTTCCCTTGTAAGTCTGAGCTCAGGAGCGCTCTGCCTATTCCCTCTGCAGGAAGCAATGAAGGCGTCAGACGGCAGCCTCCTGGGCGACACTGGGCGCACACAGCTGGGCACGAAGGAGGGCGTCAAGTGGCAGAGGCCGCGGTTCACCCGCCAGGCCCTGATGCGGTGCTGTTTGGTCAAGTGGATCCTGTCCAGTGCTGCCCCACAGGGCTCAGGTAGGCCCAGGGCAACTGGGGTCCAGGAATGGGGTGGATGTGTCTGAGCTCTGTCCTTCCTGAGGTCACAGAGGCTACCTTGGGTCATGCTGCCTCTACCTCCCTTGGAAGAGGTGTCTCCATTCATCAGCTTCCCTCGCTGAAGGCCGTTCCACACAGGTCCTGAACTCCAGGCGGGACCCACAGAGCATGGGAACAGAGGTACCTGGGACCACTCATGAGTTTTCCAGTAGGTGGCCAGGGGACAGGGAGGCCGCAGGCTGAAAGGCCAGGCTCTGCCTCACCCAGAACTCACCTTTGGAGTCATCTTGAGCATCTCACCCATCCTTTCTAAGTCCTTTGAAAAGAGGAACTCAGGACCCAGCTACAGGGCACAGTTGAAGATGTCTCATCCCAACCCCCTGTGAGTCTTGCCCAAAGCACCCAGAGTCTGGGGCTGGCATTCTGGGGTGTTCACTGTGAGGGAACCGGCAGCAGTGGTTGTTCTGTGCTTGTTATGAGCTATTTGTCAGGAATAACACAGGAAATGCAGAGGCAGCTCTATAGAGCCTCACAGTCTTTCTCTCACACTCCCACCCACACTTTCACATGCATGGCTGTGCATACACGCGCACCCACCATGCACACAGGAGAGAAGCCCTTACTAGGAGGCCTGGCATATCTGCAAGGCCTCAACTGCACACCACACACTTCTGATCACACGCAGCATATCTGAAGACCTGCCACTAGTTGTTTAGGTCCCGCTTAGCTGTGAGACCTGCTTTGTTTCCTTGCACAACACACCCTCCCCAATTGTATGAATTCTGGGTAGCCTCAGACTCTTCACCTGGACAGCAGGTCCAGTCTGTGTCCCAGCTTCCCAGGCTTGATGGCTGTCATGGGTGGAGGGGCTGAAGTAGACAGCAGTCACAGTGGCTAGCAGTCACCCCCAGCGGCCTGTGTATGTGTGTATGCATGAGAGCACGGCTGCATGCCAAGATCCTCTTTATCTGCAAAGTTCACTCCCAGTTGTTCCTACTTCTATTCCATTCCACCGAGTCCTGGTCCCCTGTGTGCTCTGTCACCCTTATCTGACATTTGTCTCTGATCCTTCCCTACATAGGCACTAGCACATTCATGGAGCCCTCACCAGCGTAAGTCTTGCAGGGCACAAACCATGCTGAGTGCATCTTCACAGTTGCGGGTGCTCTGCACCTGCGTGAAAACAGTTCCCTTTCAGAAGCTTGGAGCGCACAGAACCATAGTGCTCTGCTACAGCTTCTGTGTGTGTGCAAGGGATTTGGCTCCACTGTAACTGGCTCAGCTTTGTATCCCCTTGACACTCAGCATCTCTCCTGATGTCAGTTGCCCTGATTTCCTGGTGGCAGCTAGCAGCGAGGGGCTGTGAAGCTAAGCCCTCTGTTTCCTCTCATGTATCCTACAGCTACACTAACCCTCAGGCAGTGGATGGGGCTGCACACCTGTGCTGAGTGGGGGAGGGCAAAAAGCCAGACAGAGAATGGACAGTGTGCGGACATGGTCGCCACAGGTGAGGGACAGCCTGCCTAGCTCAAGGTGGCTTCTTAGAGGGCAGGGTCTTTTTCCCCCAGTTACTCTCTTTAGAGGCTCACAGGAGACACAGGAGAGGGTAGAGCCAGGGGCAGCATGGATGGGTCCATCCTAGCCTGTGTCTGCCTGGACGGACATGTTTACCAGAACCTTGGTCAGGCATTGAGAGCAGATATTCCTGGTGAGAAGCAGAAGAAGTTGTGTGAAGCAAGCCCTGCAGATCTCCTCACTTCATTTTGCCTAAGATTCCTTGAATGTTGGAAGAAATTAAATGGCTCAGCAGGTTCCCCAGGGCCTGGGGCCCCAGGAGGGCTCTAACTTAGAGCACCTTCACCTGTCACGCAAATGCTCTGGGTATTTCTCAGAGACCCTGCATACTGAGAAGCCAGGAGACCCCCACCCCCAACTACACACACATGCCTTCTCTTCTTGGGTGATCTCCAGAGCTCACTTCCTCAGTCCAAACACGTCCATGTGTTTCCTGTAAGGAGGACTCCACTGTGTGGCCACACTGAAGGTCTTGTGCTCATGTGAAATGCCACCCTGTCTACAGATGAGTCTGCTCCTCATGTTCCGGGTGCCCAGAACAATGGGCACCATTCAAGGCATCTTCATCGTGTGCTCAGCCAAGCCAGCCAAGGTGTCCTGAGCACTGGGTGCCTGTGACAGTCAGGCAGTCCAGACACTGTGGCCTTGTTGGGGTTTTTCCATTCAGCTGGAGTAGGATCAGAGAGACAGGTGTCTGGGATGGCTGAATGTGGAGATCAAGGCCCAGCCCAGTGTCTCTAAGACCGGGAACTTAAACAAGGAGTGGGCAAGACTCAGAAATCTCAAAACACGAGGGCAGGGATTAGTCCAGCTGCGGCTGTGCCTGGGAGAGACTGCCCAAGATAGAGTTGGGATGTGGGCAGCAGTGGCCTCTGAGATGAGTGGACCCAGAGGGCAGGACGAGCAGGCACCCTGAAGCACCCATCCTCAACCCGGAACTTAAGCCCCTCTCCTGAGTTGAGAATCTGTCCTTGGTACCTCCAGCCTCTATGGGTAAGCCATTCCTGTCAGAATGCCTTGCTGGGATAGGGGTGGAGGATGGAGGGAGGAGGCCTGGCTTCAGGTGTGGCTGAAGCCACTAACTGGACAGACCTGCTTCTCAAGTCTGTCTTCCTATAGGAATCCTGTGAGACTTGGGTTTTTCCAATTATCTAACTAGAATAATAAAATCCTCCCTAAAGGATCCAAGGTGGTGTCTGCCTGCCTTAAGCAGAAAGCCAGTGTCAAGTAGGCCTTGGGAAGGTCGCAGAAACTCTGCAAGACCAGGGAACCAGGATATGATAGAGCCCCCAGCTGCCACCGTGGGAATTGGCTCCGATCCTGGGCAGCCACATTCTTCTGTGTGACACAACACAATCATTCATAGATCCAGGGACAGTTTTCCACCCATCTCTTGAATGGAGACCCACAGGTTCATTGGTCATTCAAGTCAGCTTCAAGGGAGGACGTATTCCCTGTGCCTGCAGCAGTGGCGTGAATTGGCCATCTTTAAGCCACTCCAGAGTCCCTGTCAGAGCAAACCAAGCCTTTATTCCTTAGAGGCCTTCTGTGGCCCTGTTCAAGGGGCTACTGTGAGCCCCACTGATTAGTGTTACTAGGCTGACAAGAGAAGGCACGGAGTTACGACACGCTGTTCCCAGCTGCTCTCTGTAGCTGTCTCCCAGAATCAGTACCATTCACCTGCCTCTCTCTCTTGCTGATAGGAAGAGCCCAAAAAGCAGCCAGGTGACGATCTCAGCCTCCAGGGCTGGAGCCCTTTGGGTGTCTCCCCTGTGGGAATGCCTTCTTCCTCTGGATCTAAATTCTCTGATCTGGAGCCCAGAGTACTGGAGACAGGGAAAGTGCTGAGTGGGTGAGGTGGCTTGAGGGACCGCCTCCTGGCTTCGCCTGCTCCTTCCTCTGGTTGGAGATTTAGAATGTGTTTAGTAGTATGTCCAGTATGCAACAGGATCCTGCCTGAATCTTGTGGCTCTTTCCAACCGGGCCCAGTGTTCAATGGGTTTGTGCATTCTTGCAGCTGTGCTAGGGGTGGGGCCAGAAGAGGGACGGCAGGATATGGAGCAAGCCCTCAGTCAGTGACAGTGATGTGGGTGGCCTCTTCATGTGGTGGGTGCAACAGCCGAGTGTCAGGCAGGATAGTCCACAGCCAGTTAATTCAGAAAGAGTGGTCCCTTGCCTGGCTCCAAGGGATGCACCTGAGCTGGGCTGCCACTGCCACCTGCTGGCCAACTGGGCACATGACCCCAACTGCAGCCATTAGTAGCCAGGAAAGGGAAGCTTTTGAATCCCATGTAAATGAAGTGATATTAACAGTGCTTTGTTTATGAGCAAGTCCCACAGTGGCTAGGAAGAAAGGCCACCTGGATCACAGACCGTCAGGCACCTGCTTAGCCCTGGCACCCTTTCAAGAGCATTTGGAAAGGATTCAACCCTTGGATGGGTCCTTCTCCGATCATGTCCCCTCCACCTCCCTGACACCTGACCCAGTGGTTAACCACTAGCCATGATCAATGTGAAGCGGCCCCTCAGGCCACCTCTTCTCCAAGCATCGTAGCAAGCAGCTGCACACAATGTTCTGCCTACCAGGAAGATGCCCTGCTTCACTGTCCTTGCTGAGGGGGTCTTACTGCTTAAGCTCTGCCTGGCAATCACATGTGACTTCCCTCCTTAAATAGTCTAAGGAATTCTGATGGGGCCTCAGCATGGTTGCAATGGGGAGCAAAGCATCAGGGAGCTGAGCCGTGGGCTTCCCTGTGCCTCCCCAGCAGCTAAGATCACCAGCGTACATAGTGATGGGGGGGAGCCTCACACGCAGTCTCCAAGGACTGGGGCCAGAGGCGATAACCAGTTCCTGGGGGTGCAGAGGCGTCTCAGAGCTCATGGCCACATGGCACCCACAGTCTTCATTTCGCCTCCACAGCAGTCCAGTAGCTAGTAATCAGCTATATGAAAAAGAAAAAGAGAATTTTGTCAAAGGAACATGATTTTGTTAGAGAACCAAGAGCATGCTGGGACTCGCCTGGACCCGCAGAGCATCACAACTTGCCTTAGGCACATTGCGTGTTACTGAGTATGCTGGGTCAGTAGGCCCAAGGGCAGAGCTGCCTGCCTGCGCCTGCTACAGAGCCTCTTTTTGTGTATAGTAAACAGCTTGGAATGACCAGGCACACAAGCATTGTGCTAACAAACACTGGGCCTTCTTTGCTTGCTAGAATGTGTGACATACAACAGTTCACCTTCCAGTTTAGAGAGGGTATTTTTTTTTAATTTTTATTTGTTTATTTATTTATTTTATGTGTATAAATGTATTGTGCGCATGTAGGTCTGTGCTTCCATGTCTTGCAATCGTGGAGGTCAGTAGAGGGTGTCGGATTCCCCTGGAACTGGAGTTCTCCTCGAATCGGAGTTACGGACGGTTCTGAACCACCATGTGGGTGCTAGGAATCAAACCCGCTCTCTGCAAGAGTGTTCGGCGCTCTTAACCACTAGGCCATCTCTCCAGCCCCTAGAGGGGGTATTTTGACTGCCTGCACTTGCATACAACAGAAACCTGCCACCATGCCATCTATCCTGTGCTGAGGATTTACTTATTCATTATGTGTATGTTTTGCCTGCATGGAAGTGCACAACGTGCATGCAGTGCCTGTGGAAAACAAGAGGGTGTGTCGGATCCCCTGGAACTGGAGTTAGGGCCGGTTGTTAGCTGCCCTGTGGTGCTGAGTACTGAACCCAGATTCTCTGAAAGAGCAGCCACTGCTCTTAACCACGGAGCCGGGGATTGAACCCAGGGCTTCATACGTCCTTGGCAAGCTCTTTGCCAACTGGGCCACAGACTCTGTCTGGAATAGCAGTTTTTCAGCTGAGCTCAGCTCACACATGATAGACCTGACTTCTATAGGTAAAAGCAGAGAGATGGCATATAGAATTGGTGCTGTCTGCAATGTCACTCACAGGCCTGTTTTGGGTTCAGGGTTCTTCTGTGGTACTGAGAAGAACCCAGTAAACTAGCATATACCAGGTGTCCAGTAAAAGGAGCCCGGGGTCAGCACTTCCTGTTCCAGCTATGTGCTTGGCTGCCCCTTGTCCTCCTCAGCAAAGAGACCTCTTTCTGTCTTCACTTTTTACAGAGACTTGGGTTGGGCTGGGGGCCTGGGCAATGAGTGAAAGTCAGAGGTCAAAATGAGGGGCAAAGGTAGGGGCAGGCTGGGAGTGGGCTGCTCCCACCTGGCTGCAGAAAGGCCCTGGGCCTGGTGAGGCCCCTGTGAAGTGAGATCACACCCTGAGCTGAAAGTCACAGGGTGCCACCTTCTCCTGGGGTGCTAGGAGCTCAGGAGAGATGCCCACACCCAGCCTTCTGGTAGCCTGCAGCTGCTCTGCTTGTCGGAGCAGTGTGTTCCCAGATCTTGGAGGTTGAAGAGGCAGGCACAGGACAGAGATAAAAGGTCTTGGGCTGGGGAGTGGGGGACAGTTTTTAGTCCTTGGAACTTTCCAGAAAACAGAAGGCAAACACAGAGAGGCCAAGAGACGGGCTGAGACCAAGAGAGGCACTGAGATTGAGAGACAAGCCCAAAGTGAGTGTGGAGAGTGAAAGTTCTAGCAAAAGATTGGGAGAGGCAGGCAGAGAGGCAGGGAAGTCAGGGCAGTGTGCTGGGCAGAGCCAGGACCTGGGGGGCTCCATGGCAGGGCGTGAGGGTCTCCACCCGCAGCTGCAGGAGTGTCAGCACGGCTGCAAGAAGCACCTGGGAGACATCATCAGCTTCTTCTTCCGCTTCATCTCTGGGAACCTGGCTCGAGGTGAGGGCTGCCTTGGTGGGACAGGGACGTGGGTGTAAGAGGAGACAGCTTGAGGGTGGGGACTATATTTCCTTCTCTGGGGAAGGGGTGATGGAGCCCAGCATGTGGGAGCAGGGTCAGTCTCTGAGACCTGACCTGTCTGTGGAGACCTGCCCCCAAGAATGCCAAGCCAGGCCCGCTGGATTCACAAGGATGGAGAGGGAGAGGACGTGGCAGGTGATAAGCCTCACCTCTGTGGCCTGTGGTGGGCTCAGACCCAGGTCTGCCTAGCTGCTCTAGGGAGCCCTTCCTGGCCGGCCTGCCCTCCATCTCCGGCTCCTTCCCTCTGAGGTCTCTGCCTCTCTTCCATCAAAGACAAGGTAGGTCTTTGATGATGCATTGGGAAGAAAAGGAGCCAGTGTATTGAGACTGTGTACAGAAGATGCTCCTCACTGACAGGCAGCTTTCTTCCCCAAATCTCAGAAGCTGCCAAGCTGGAAGCCTTGATGGGATGTGGGGCAAGGGAGTGGGCTTAGCCTGTGCCCTCAGGTCTGGCCTGGCAGTGGAAGAGGCTCCACGGCAGGCCACTTCTCTGCTTCCTTTGTCCCTCGCCCAGGCTTGGCAGGACTTAGACAGAGGCCTACCTGGGCCACATGGGTATTTCATTTATTTATTTATTTATTTATTTATTTATTATTTATATATATATAATAAATAATATATTTATATAGAAATTTTATCAAATCTAGACCGTGTCCCCTTCCCGCTAAATTTTTCCCACCCCAACCAGAAGCTCATTTGCATTTCTGCCAAAAATGCCTTTTACAAATTTCACTTCTTCAGTCCTTTCTCAAATATTCCTCCACCACAATGGACATTTCAAGCTCCAAGAGAGAGAACCCAGCAAGTGAGAATCTAAGAAGTGGGGTGCCAAGAGCTCTAGAACTTGAAGTGGGGAGACCATAAGGTTCGGGGCTTTAAAGGCTCTTTTTTTGTTGTTGTTGTTTGTTGTTTGGTTTTTGTTTTTTGTTTTTTTTTTTCACATAAATTTATTTTTATTATTTTGAGAAATTCTAGAAGCCCAGTCCCTCACCCCCATCCCCCGCACCCCCCAGAGCTCATGTATTTTTGCATTTTTTTTTTTTGCTTTTATCTTTTCTAGTCTTTCTCATTATTCTCATGAGGAAAGTTGACTGTTTGAGCAGAAGTTCAACTGTTTCAGTCTAGTTTTCTGATGTAGGTCCTTTCTGTTGTTGTTGTTTGTCAATATGCAATCAATCTCTCCCAACTGCCTTTGGACAAAAGCTTCAAGGGGCATGCCATATGAAATACTTACAACGATGTAATTGGCATAGTCATGCCACGATGAGGGGATACCATTCAGTGTTGTTTTTTTCTGGGACTGTGTTACTTACTCAGATGAGTGTCCTCTAAGCTCCAGCCATTTGCTTGCAAAGCTCATGATGGTCGTCTTCTGTTACTGTGGCATAGAACTCCATTGTGTTAGATATAGCCCATTTTCTCTACCACTCATCAGTGAAGGGCATTGGGTTTGGTTCCAGCTCCTGCTGTTGTGAGAGCAGTTTTTTTTTGATAATGTGCCGCATGATATGTGCTGCGGTGGGGGTGAGTCTTGAGGGTACATGCCTACAGCGAGTGGTATGGCTGGGTCACGGTGGCAAGTTCATTCCACCGTCTTGTCCAAGGGTTCTCCACCTCTTCCATAGTGGCTGTACGAGTTTACAGTCCCACCAGCAGTGGATGCGTGTTCCCCTTTCCCCACAGTAACCTCTCTACCAAGCACTTTGCTATCATTTGGTTTTCTTTTATGCCTATAGCCAGTCTTATTGGAGTAAGATGATATCTTAAAGTGGTTTTGATTTGCATTTCCTTAATGATTAGTGATGTTGAACACTTCTTAAGGTGTTTCTCAGCCATCTCTAATTCCTCACTTGTGAAGTCTCTGTTCAGTTCTTTGCTCCATCTATTGAGTGGGACATTTGTTTTCTTTCTTCTTTGTTTTTTGAGTAGTTTATATATTCTGGAAATCAATGCTTTGTCAGATGTTTCTGTGGTGAAGGTTTCCTCCCCTTCTGTGGGATTTCTTTTCACTTCCTTGATTGTTTCTTTTGATGTACAGAAGCTTTTGAGTTTAATGAGGTCCCATTTGTCAATTGTCGACCTTAATTCTTGTGCAGGTGTTGTCTGATTTAGGAAGTGCTTTCCTACACCTATGTCTTGTAGTCTGCTGCCAACTTTTTCTTCTATCCTCAAGGCTCTTTTGTCCTGCCGTTACTACAGGAATGCAAAGTCCTAGACTAATCAATCATGTGATTCCTCCAAAGAGACTTAAAATAAAATCCCTAAACTTTGCCTGGTGGTGCTCGCCTTTAATCCCAGCACTAAGGAGGCAGAGGCAGGCGGATCTCTGTGAATTCAAGGCCAGCCTGGTCTACAGAGCACTAAGCCAGTTGGGACTAAAGAGAGACCCTGTCTCAAAAAAGACAAAAAAAAAAAAAAATGAAATCCCTAAAACAAAATGAGCTGGTGGAGGCTTTCGACACTCAAAGCTGGTGCAGCCCGACCCCACTCCTTCTCTGAGATGGAGTCTTGCCCCCATCTTCTGTCCTACTTGGTCTGAAGCACCTACAAGAGAACCTGGAACATTCCAGAGCTGCCAGGGTAATGAATAGCATTTTACGTTTTAAAATTTATTATAGCACGTGTTTTCGTGTCTGTGTGTGTAAATGTGTATACATGGCCATACATCCCACGGTGTGTGTATGCAGATGAGAGGACAATGTCATGGAGGTGGTGGTTCTCTCCTTTCATTTTTATGTGGGTTCCAGAGATCAAGGTAGCTAGGCATGTGTGGCAAGCACTTTTACCCATGGAAACATCTTGCCAGCCCATGAATAGCATTTACAAAATAAAAGCAGGAAACTGAGATAGATTCACACATCTCCAAATCAGTGGAATAACAATAGCTTAAAATACCAGAGAGCAATGAGAAGACAAGCAGATGGAAATCTGTTATGACCAAGGTTTGCAGGGGGAGGCTGAGTCGGGACTAGTGTAGCCAGCTCAGGTGGCTCTGGGGACGGGGCAGAGCCTGGGAGCTCAGTGGCTCTGGGGACGGGGCAGAGCCTGGGAGCTCAGTGGCTCTGGGGACGGGGCAGAGCCTGGGAGCTCAAGGTTTCTAACCTTCCTAGCTTTTTCAGAAGGAAGGGAAGTTATTTGATGTCGTGTCACGTGTCATCTGGTTGTTCTCTCTCTCCAGAGGGTCTTTTGAGGAGAGGGTAGAGTTAAAAATGCCAGGACTAGTCTGGTCCTGGGAGAGATGCCAGGGAGATGGGGGGCAGGCCCGGGACAGGGCGAGGCAGCTGAGGCCACCAAGTTAACTGCTCTTACTCAGGGTCTCCTTGTTTCTGCTAGCTAGAGACCTTGAGCTCTTTCCTGACCACACTTGTTCCCTCACCCGTCCAGCATATGCATGTACAGATATACAGAATGCATATAACAATGCCTCCTCCATGGAAGGCTGTCAGCTTCCTGCCATAATATTGTAATAAACACATGGCCTGGTGGCTTTTTTAAAAATTTTTTCTTGCGTAGTACACCAGTAGACAGAGCTTCCTAATAATCTCGCTCCCTCTGTAAGTCTTTCCATCTCAGTCTGTTTGTCCCTCACTCCTCCCTTAACCAGAGTGAAAAGCCTTGTCCTTGATTAGGTGACTCAGCCAGCTGTGTCACTGGAGTTGTTAGGGTCAGAGCCTAAGCCCTGGCAGTCCTAATAAGCTAAGTTTGGCCACCCATCTTCAGTATGTTAATCAAACTGCCAAGCAAGAGTGAAAGAAAAAAAAAAAAAGAAAAGAAAATTAAAGGAAAGAAAAGAAAAGGAAAGAAAGGAAAAGAAAAGAAAGGTAAAGGGGATTTGTTTAATGTGGCCACATTGGGAAAAGGAACAGATAAAGAGGTCCAGTGACCCCCAAGTCTATCTTCAAGGTTCTGACACGAGGTTTAGGTTTAAATAGAAAGCAAGAGTTATGAATAATTAAGCAGTCTTGGTCAAGGTATGGTCTGGCCCATCAGAGACCCATCACGATGTCAGTCCCTACGAGGTATCTTGACAGGTTGTCAGAACGCTGTGACATCTCTTCTTGTGAGACGAGCTCCTCCTGCGGCTCACACCAGGCTTCATCTTTTCCTTCTCCTACCATGAGATTCCTGGGGAAATCCCAATTTTTTTTTAAATTTTATTTATTTCCGTATGTGTATGAATGTATTGTCTGCATGCAAGTCTGTGCACCCGTGACGTGCAATGCCGCGGAGGTCAGAAGAGGGCGTCAGACTCCCCTGGAACTGGAGTTCTCCTGGAATTGGAGTTTCAGACAGCTCTCGGCCGCCATGTGGGTGCTGGGGATCGAACCTGGGTCCTCTGCAAGAGCGGTCGGTGCTCTCAACCGCTAGGCCATCTCTCCAGCCCCGGAAATCCCAATTTTTTAAGGAGCATTGTTTCAATAGCCAAATACACGTGTGTGTATAAAATACCTTCATTCCTACCAGAATCCTCACAACAGGGTTGTTCCCCAGGAGGATTCTGACAGCAGCTCAGAGCAGGCAAGAGGAGGGCAATACAACAGATGGCTCCCCTGACACCTGGAGGCCGGGTTGGCTGGTCTGTCTCTAAGCCCCACCGAGGCCACTGGTGAATGGATTCCTTCAGGCCACAGGATCTGCCCAGAACTTCACAGCACAGGGAAGGGCCAGTGGGTGGACAGAAGGTCAGCAGTAACAAGGAGCTAGGCTTCCTCCAACTGACTCCTTGCCTTGGTATCTACGAGCACAGCATACTGCAATTAGAGGCAACCTGCTTTGGTCTCCTCAGCCCCTGCTCCAGACAGCCCCTCCCACCTGGCCGAGAATCTCACGTCCATCTACCAGAGCCAGTGGCCTGGGTGGGGCTTAGCGGGCCCAAGATGAGGCTCAAGCTGCCAGTGCAGGCAGCAGAAGACTCCCCCCCCATTCCAAATATAGTCAGGCACATCTGGCTTGAGTTGTCAAAGCAGCATTCTGATGGTTAAAAATATTCTCCTATAAATAGACACGAGTATATGTCCAGGTTCCATTGAACTCTTAAAAGGATGCCAACAGAACGACAAAGCTGATTCAAATCAAGAAAAACCCCAGGGAGGGTGAGAGAACTTGGAATATACAGAACACAAACACAATACCTTGATTAGACACAATCGATGGGAAAAATAGAGAGGTGGGGCGGAGGGACCACCTTCGGAGGCGGCTTCTCTGCCAGAGAGAAGAAGGAATTGTTCCATCTTTGCAGGTTTACACGCCTGTAAATGTCTGGGCTCCAATCATCACACCACTGTGCTCCCCCTGGAGAGTCACGTGACCTCGCAAGCGTGCAGATGATGGCCTGGCTGGACTTCAGCTGCCACTCAATGCTCTTTCATCTTTATTTCCACAGTTTGGAAACAGAACCCCATCTCTGCCATTCAAAACTCTATGTAAAGCAAATTGCTTCTAAGCTATCTGAACTTTGGTTTCTTCATTTGGGAAATAAAACAGCTGTAAGAATGAGGTCACTGAGATGGTTGTGACAGGTCATTGGGATAAGCACTGCCCTCGTGGGTGGATTGCTTCTGCTGTGTACTGATATAGGGACACAGGGTGAATTCCCCAGTTTCCTCATCCCCAAATGAGTATTCTTGAGGACTGTACTAGCTAGCATCTGCACAGTGCCGTAGCTGTGGCTGGGCCAGCAATAATGGAGACTGACTTTGTGGCCCTGAGCTGAGGTTTCTTCTCTTCTGTGCCTTGGTTGGTTTCTTTGTCTGTGAATTTTCAAGTTCGAGGAGCAGTGCGATCCAGACACGAGGCCTTGGGATTGGGGTGTGGTATAGCTCCTGGATGCCCTGGAAGAAAGCACCCCTCTTGGCAGCTGCTTTCCTGTCTGCTTCTTTTTGCATCATGGAGGTCCTGAGCCCCACCATGGTTCAGAGTGCCTGCTAAACCTTTCCAGGGCTTGCAAATGAGGTGGAACCCATTAAAGCCCACTGTGAGCTATGCAGCCAAGAGGTGGGTCGTGGTGGCCTAGGCTCCTTCCTGCTCCAGACACTGCCTACCACACCTTCCTTCTTTATATAGCCAGGTAAATGGAAGTGTGGTAGACAGGAATGCAGGGAAGGGGCGTGTGTGTGGAAGCACTGACTGGAGGGCGTCTCCATGAAGGCATTGTGGGCCGCCTGTCCAGGCGCTGGAGTCCTAGCCTCATCACCACCTTCCCAGCCTCAGACTCCTCCTGGCCTGTGTGTGAAAGGCCCACGGCTTGTCTCTGTCTTCCAAGATACAGGGATTTGAGGATTCTTTGAGGTGGGAACGGGAGACAGGTACCACGTGTAGAAGCTCCACGATGGAAGGGTGCATTGTTCTGTTATGTTTGGGGTTGCTCAAGGGAAAGGCAGAGTGTGGTGGCAGAGTGGATGGCTGAACTCTGAGCACCCAGGAAGATTCTCACAGGCCTGGGGAGCCTGGACACTGCCTCCCAGGAAAATGTCCCCAAGTCTCCCCTGCCTCTTTGTTCATCCCTCTCACCCCCCACATCCCATCGCCCTCCCTTCACTCCCCTTCCAGATGGCCAAAGGAACTCTCTTGATGGGCAATCCTCCATCTGCCCAATAGGGGGCAGAAGATGCCAATGCTGTGGCCTCCTTGGACCAATTCAACTTTTTCTTTCTTTCTTTCTTTCTTTCTTTCTTTCTTTCTTTCTTTCTTTCTTTTTTTTTTTTTTTTTTTTTTTTTTTTTT
>VZQC01006864.1:475655-546213 GCA_009823505.1 Rhizomys pruinosus
GTCTTTTTCAAGACAGTGTCTCCCTGTAGCCCCAGCTGACCTGGAACTCACTCTGTAGACCAGACTGGCTTTGAACTCACAAAGATCTGCCTGCCTCTGCCTCCCAAGTGCTAGGATTAAAGGTGTGCGCCACCAGGCCCCGCAACTCTTTCTCTTTCTTTCTTTCTTTCTTTCTTTCTTTCTTTCTTTCTTTCTTTCTTCTTTCTTTCTTTCTTTCTTTTTCTTTCTTTCCTTCCTTCCTTCCTTCCTTTCTTTCTTTCTTTCTTTCTTTCTTTCTTTCCATTTTGTGTGTAGGAGTGCTTTGCCTGCGTGTATATAACAGTGCCCATTTTGTGTAATGCCCCTAGATGCCTGAAGTAGGTGTCAGGTCCCCTGGAACTGAAGTTACAGATGATTGTTAGCCACCGTATGGGTGCTTGGAATGGGAACCCAGATCCTCTGCAAGAGCATCCAGTCCTCTTAACTGCTGACCATCTCTCCAGTCTCCTCCCATTAAGTCATAGGCTGTGTATTCACACACACACACACACACACACACACACACACAACACACCCTTTTCATACTTTTGAAGCTTAAGGACACAGGATCTGGCACTCCTGGGCAGCTAGCTAGCTCTCTCCCGGGATGCATCCTGACTCCTAATTTGCTGAGCCAAGCCCAGGACTGACCAGAGCCTCTTCTCAGCTGGGTGCCCACCCACCCCCTGCTGCCCATGGAGTGTTACCCTCATCTTGAGCTACCCTAGAGCTTCAAGAAGGTAGACGGGTCCTAGGATGTTACCTTCAAAGGTCTCTTTTGTTGTCCTCTTCACTCCAGAGTGAATGAGTGGGAAGGCTCAGGTGCTCAGAGAGGGGATGACGCTCTTCTACACTTACAGAGGGTCATGGTGGAGCACGGGAAAAGCCACATTAACAAATGTTTCCCTGGACACAGACCAGGGCTTCTGACCTCCAACCTTCCACAGAACATAGGGCATCTGAGGTGAAATGAGGAAAGATGATCAGTGAGTAGACTTTGGCAGTGAACTAAACATAGTCCCTTCCAAAGACCTATTTCTTCATTCTCTTTCGAAGTAATGTAGAAGATAGTAGTTGGCAATCCACCCCCTCAAAATGTTTTAATGCCTTCATACTGCAGACACTTTTATCATTTTTCCGATGTGGAAGGATAGGAGGGGATTATAACGGCCCATGGGCCACGGCCCAAGACCCTTGCCCGTGAAGGCTGCTTGGAAGGTTGAAGGGACTCCAGGCACTGTCCTGGTGACAGCCCGCAACTGGGGCCACATAAAGGAAGGCATCCTGGTCAGGACCCATGGAAGACAAGCGAGGTGCTGCTCTGCTGGTGATATCACAAGCCCTGCACTATAACACACACCAATGACCAGCAGCTGGCCTTCCCAGAGAAGGACAGGCTGTGGGTGCTGGCCTGAGAGGTGACTAGAATCCTGGGAATGGGGCAGGAATCAGCTGGAACTCAGCCAGGGCNTTCTTTCTTTCTTCTTTCTTTCTTTCTTTCTTTCTTTCTTTCTTTCTTTCTCTCTCTCTCTCTCTCTCTCTTTCTTTCTTTCTTTCTTTCTTTCTTTCCATTTTGTGTGTAGGAGTGCTTTGCCTGCGTGTATATAACAGTGCCCATTTTGTGTAATGCCCCTAGATGCCTGAAGTAGGTGTCAGGTCCCCTGGAACTGGAGTTACAGATGATTGTTAGCCACCGTATGGGTGCCTGGAATGGGAACCCAGATCCTCTGCAAGAGCATCCAGTCCTCTTAACTGCTGACCATCTCTCCAGTCTCCTCCCATTAAGTCATAGGCTGTGTATTCACACACACACACACACACACACACACACACACAACACACCCTTTTCATACTTTTGAAGCTTAAGGACACAGGATCTGGCACTCCTGGGCAGCTAGCTAGCTCTCTCCCGGGATGCATCCTGACTCCTAATTTGCTGAGCCAAGCCCAGGACTGACCAGAGCCTCTTCTCAGCTGGGTGCCCACCCACCCCCTGCTGCCCATGGAGTGTTACCCTCATCTTGAGCTACCCTAGAGCTTCAAGAAGGTAGACGGGTCCTAGGATGTTACCTTCAAAGGTCTCTTTTGTTGTCCTCTTCACTCCAGAGTGAATGAGTGGGAAGGCTCAGGTGCTCAGAGAGGGGATGACGCTCTTCTACACTGACAGAGGGTCATGGTGGAGCACGGGAAAAGCCACATTAACAAATGTTTCCCTGGACACAGACCAGGGCTTCTGACCTCCAACCTTCCACAGAACATAGGGCATCTGAGGTGAAATGAGGAAAGATGATCAGTGAGTAGACTTTGGCAGTGAACTAAACATAGTCCCTTCCAAAGACCTATTTCTTCATTCTCTTTTGAAGTAATGTAGAAGATAGTAGTTGGCAATCCACCCCCTCAAAATGTTTTAATGCCTTCATACTGCAGACACTTTTATCATTTTTCCGATGTGGAAGGATAGGAGGGGATTATAACGGCCCATGGGCCACGGCCCAAGACCCTTGCCCGTGAAGGCTGCTTGGAAGGTTGAAGGGACTCCAGGCACTGTCCTGGTGACAGCCCGCAGCTGGGGCCACATAAAGGAAGGCATCCTGGTCAGGACCCATGGAAGACAAGCGAGGTGCTGCTCTGCTGGTGATATCACAAGCCCTGCACTATAACACACACCAATGACCAGCAGCTGGCCTTCCCAGAGAAGGACAGGCTGTGGGTGCTGGCCTGAGAGGTGACTAGAATCCTGGGAATGGGGCAGGAATCAGCTGGAACTCAGCCAGGGCAGAGGGAAGGTAGCAGGAACTGAGGGCACAGTGTCTGTTAGTTCACCTGGGGGGAAGCGTACAACACATACAACACATACAATACTGCCTCCAACTGTTGAGAAGAGAGCCAAGAAGAGTCCATTGAGAGAATATGTTTTCAAAAACCAGAGCATCAGCCACCAGGATCCTGGGGTTTGGTTGAGAGCAGAGTCATTGCAAGATGGAGGAGCCACGGTCCCTGCCCCCAGTACAGAGGGGTTACTCCCTCCAGAGCAGAGGGCGATGCTGACTCCTGAACAGCACCTGTGGCCAGAGACAGGAGCTGGCCCAGGTGAGAAGCAAAGGGAAGCGAACTGGGGCTTGTTCTAAGCCAGGCAGGTGCCGGTGCCCAGACCCACGCCATCAGCCACCACTCCCACTGTGTCCATGGGGAGACCTTGACGTTTAGAGGGCATAGTTGATCTACCCATTCATCCATCTGTCCCTCTATCCATCCATCTGTTCATCCATACATCCATATATCCACACACCCATCCCTTTATCTGTCCATCCATCCACCTGACTAATCTGTCATTCCATCCACCCACTCACCTCTCCACCCATCTGCCCACCTGTCATCTGTCAACCCATCCATTTCTCCATCCATTACACATTGACAAAGCATTTACACAAATCCTGGCAGAAAGCAAGCCTTAGACCAGTTGAGAGGGACAAAAGAGCCAGGAAAGAAAACCTTGCTCTGCCTCTCCTCACCACACAGGACACACTCACCCCAGACCACCCCAACACTCCAAACGTGCTTGGAAACTTACTACGGCTGTGGACATTTGTGCCAGCTGTTCTGGACAGAGGCTTTTCTGCACCCCCTGGGAGGAAGAAGACAGAGGAAAGGGGAAGGGAGAAGTTTATACCTTGGTCCCTTGTGAGGATCTCAAGCCCCTCACACACACCCCAAGCTTCCTTGGGCCTGGGAAAATGCCCAGCCACAACAGCAGACTCTGGCCATTGTATGTTTGTTTCAGACCTGTGACACAGATGGGGAAAATGAGCCTGGGAAGAGTTGTCTAAAATCACACATACACACACACACACACACACACACACACACGGGGGCGGGGAGGGTGGAGAGGACAGAAGGACGCCAAGACAGGACTCTTTCCTCTGTCCACACAGCTGTCTCAGCCTTGGTATTTCAGCTTATGAAATCAAGACATGCAGACAGAGCTGGGCTCCATTTCAGCACTTGGGGGAAGGAGATGAGTGTGCGGTGGGCTGCTGAGCTATTTCCAAGCACTGATCTCACAGGGGAAATGGCTGAGGTGAGTCTGTGAGGAGGTTGGAAGCCACTGTGTGTGGCTGTGCGTGTGCATGGGTTTTCTTTTTTTTTTTTTTTTTTTCGAGACAGGGTCTCCCTGTAGCCCCAGCTGTCCTGGAACTCACTCTGTAGACCAGGCTGGCCTTGAACTGACAAAGATCCGCCTGCCTCTGCCTCCCAGGTGCTAGGATTAAAGGCGTGCGCCACCACGCCCGGCTTTTTTTTTTTTTTTTTTTTTTATGTGTGTGTGTGTATGTAGATATATGTGTATGTACGTGGTTTTGTGTATATATAACACATTTTCTTTCATATGCTTGGTGAAAACGTGGCTGTATGTTACAGTATAGTCCAGGTGCTCTATGGCAGAACTGTCAGCCCATGATGGGAGGCTCCTTAGAGACCTGCTGTCTGAAAACCTGACCCTTAATACCAGAGTCAGGGAGCAGGGTGCTGTTGGACAGGACCTTACAGACACAAATGGAGGTCAGGCTCTCTTTCCTGCCCAGTCCTAGATGTACCCTCAGGCACGTGTGCTAGAGAGGAGGTGCTTTAGTGGAAGAGAGAGCAGAGCCTCAGAGGAGGAGGGGAGTAGAGAATGGATGGTTCCTGGAGTGAGCCCAGGGCTTCCTTCTTCCTTCCACCCCAGAGCTCCCACCTCGTGGTGGGAGCCCTAAACCATACCAGTGACCTGGGGTAAGTAATTTCAGCTCACTGAGCCTCTATTTCCTCATCTTTGAAATGGAGAGTGGTGACAGAAGAATGAACTCCCTGGCTGCTAGGAGGATTAAACAGGATGCAACAATCAGCTCAGGAGTGCTTGGTGCAGCAAGCATCTAGTAAACGCCACAGCTCCTGGCTCAGCCTGAGCCTCATAGCAGCCCACACCAGCTGTCTTATATTTGTGGAGTTCCTAACGAGACTACTCCACTGCAGAGATATAAGTAAGTTCTGTTTTAACTAAGCCGAAGGCCTGGGGCAGGGCCAGAGTACCCAGTTTCTATCTCCTTGAGGCCCCTCCAGGCCAGAGGCCAGCAGGGCTTTTACCGATGCAAGTCAGAGCTTACTGACTCACAAGCACTGAGGTTTGCATCACCAGCCCATTTTACAATTGAGGCCTGTTGTCCAGGGAGGTTAGGAACTTCCCATCCATCCCTATCCCACCCACCTATTCACCTGTCCATCCATCCACACATTCATTCATCCACCCACCCATCAATCCACCTTTCTACCTATGCATTCATCCACCCTCCACCCACCCCCCCACACATACAACTGTCCAGCTGTGATCAGGGCGCTTCGGTGCAGTGGTTTAACCCCAGACCTGTGCCCTTGGGGAGCTTGTATCATAGCAGGCCCTCACCATCGGTCTCACACATCATTGGCCAGGGAGCAGGGGCAGGAAGGGGACTGGAACTCTGTACCTCTGTTCAGCTTAGGAGTGTTGGCTACAGACCCCTGTGTTGAATATGTAGCTGGCTCGCACATTCACATCCAAGCCCAGTAAATATTTACAGCCATTATGGCAATTGATCGCCTTCGATCCTGTGCCTACTGTGAGCTAGCCCTGCTTACTCATGCTTTCTTAAAAACAGCTTCTTCCCTTGAGCGGCTTTAATAATTCAGCTCCTAATTGTCTCCAAACGCAAACATGAAAATGCCAACTCAGGGCCTTGGTCCCGGCCTGCTCTTCTCCCGTCTCCTTGCAGGAGCCCCTCACCTCCTCTCTGCGTCAGACCTGACCCTGCCTGTGGGGAGCCCTGGGACCAGCTGGGTTCTGGTGTCTTTGCACCGTGCTGTAACCAGGAAGAGCGCAGGGCGTGACGGAGGCCAAGCCAGGGGAAGGCAGCAAAAGGAAGTTCTAGCTGCTGCTCCCCAGGGCACCCTGAGTGGCTGCCAACAGGGAGGTGGGGAGAGGGCATGAGATATCTCAAGGCAACAGGGAAAGCCAGGGCTGGCTAGGTGAGGGAGCGAGCCAAGGGCCAGCCACCACCCCTTCCATGACTGCAGGGGAGGACCGAATAAAGACCATCACTGTATATAACGTGGCCACTTTCCTGGTCGGTGACACTCTCCAGTGCCCTCTAACACCTCCGTGTGGGGTAAAGTCCCAGGAAGAGCGCGTCGTCCTAGCGCATCCTCTGTGGCCAGGTGACCAGTGTCATCACCAACCCCATTCTGAGCTCCATTTCCCAGACCCACCAGTCCCAGCAGGGTGACATAGAGGATGCCTGGGAAAATTCTCTCATGCCCCCTGCAGAACCCCTGAAATCCTCACAGCTCCAGGGACCAAGCCTGGCTGAGGCTTGCACACCTACTGGCTTCCTGTCCCTGTAACTCTATGTGCTGGTCCTGCTTCCTGCTTTGCCCCCTGCTCAAAGACAGCTGAAAGCATCCAGCTGGTCATCCACTCAATATGTTATAGAACACCTTGTCCAGCAGGGGCCATACTGTCCTGGGGACAAAGCAGGGAATTCATATATCAGAACCACTTGGAGGTTAAAAGATATAGGATGAGGTTGATAAATAAATGACTTATTAAAAGAGGATAGAGTCATGGAAATTTCCTATAGGGTAGGGAAAAAGGGATAGGGCTCCCTGGGAAGGGTCCAAAGGCAAAATGTCATTTGGTTAAAGACCCAAGAGGGTGAGGGGAAAACTGGAGGGAGGACTGTCTAGGAAGAGGGAAAACCCGGGATAGGAAAACCCAGGATAGGAATACCCGGGATAGGAATACCCGGGATAGGAATACCCGGGATAGGAAAACCCAGGATAGGAATACCCGGGATAGGAAAACCCGGGATAGGAAAACCCGGGATAGGAAAACCTGGAATAGGAATACCTGGAATAGGAAAACCCAGGATAGGAAAACCCGGGATAGGAAAACCCAGGTTAAAGCCTAGAGGTGGGGGAGTTGGTAGGAAGAGGTCCCTCGCATACTGCTGGGTAGGAATGAGAGTTGGAGGTGAGGATGATGGCTGTGGGAACAGGTGGGTTTGGGTGCCGTTTTGAAGATGGAAGCAAAAGGATTTGTCAGTGAATAGAGTACAGAGAGACAGGGGCATCTGGATAATGGGTCCAGTCAAAGTTTGTGTCTGAGTGCTAAGAAGTGAGCTGCTATTTACCGTGTGGAAAATAGGAGCTGGTTTAACCTGTGGGGAGGTGGGGGCTTCATGCCAGCGTTTGAGTTTGGAACATCTGAGGATATCCAAAGGTGGCAGGGATGTGAGGGCCTGGGGCGTGGGAGTCATAAGCACAGGGTCAGAGCTGATACTGGAAGACAGGTCAATGCAGCCAGGACTAGAGTCCAAAGGCCTGCTTGGCTCACTTACTGCCTGGCTTTTGACATTTGCAGACCCCCCCCCCGGGGGACCCTTGCTGTATACAGTCCAGGTTGACCATAGCCCCTGCATCCTCCTCCCTCAGCTCCCTGAGTGCTGAGATTACAAGTGTACCCCACCATGGCTGGCAACATTTTCAACTATCTGTTCTATCCAGAAAAGCAGCAACCTACCCATTTCCAATTTGACCCTGATCCTTTTCTAACCATCGAGAGCCCACGAGGCCCCTTCCCAGACTGCTTGATAAAAAGCAGCCCCTGATCTGGTATAGGGGCCATGACATTGGTAACCTAGAGACCAGCCAGATGGAAGAGGCCACGAAGGAAGGTGCAGCCGATACACAGCCATGTGTGAGAGGTAAATGGCTGAGGCCTGCTCCTTGGTAACCTCTATCCCCTTCCTTCCTGTGGTTTCCTTCCAGGGCTAATAAGACCCCTTCTCTGAGCAAGTTCAACCAATGAGCCCTAATACAACTGCTCAGATTTAGGGAGGAGGCACAGGCAGAAGACCTCAGAGAGCTAGGAGTCCACACGATGGACAGACTCTCCTAACGCCAACACTGAGTTGCACGGCAGGCCTGGGAATAGCATGTAGCCCTGAGAGCAGGTTGGATGTGATCCATAGTGGTGACAAAATCCTGTTCTGATTCAATTATTTTTAAAAATAATAATTTGTTCCTTTGTGTTCTTGGTTTTATTGTTTGTTTCTTTTGGGTTGACTTCCCCCACTCAAACATTCTGTCTATGATGCCCAGAAACTGTGAGCACAAAGGTTGAGTCCCTGCAGCAGCCCATGAGTGTGGGTTTGCGGTTTGTTGGTCAGAGGCTGCTCCTCCCCATTGAACTCTGGGTACAATTCTCTGTGAGGTCCCTCATTTGGTGTATCAGCTCCATAAATGGACAGACTGGGCAACAAGGCTCTATGGAGCTGTGCCTGTTCTGCTTGGGGTCTCACAGGTGGCTTGGCGGGTCTGCCTGCTGAGTTTCTACTGTACACCTACCCAGACAGGGAGCTAGACAGAGACCGAGATCCAGGAAGATAAAGGAGATGGATGGAGGCGGTGTGGGGCACACCCTCTAGCTCCTAGGAGAGATGGACCAAACAATAGAGGGGGTAAGGAAATGGTGTCCCCACCCCAGTAACCAGAATGGGAAAATGTCCATATGGTGAAATGCCAGCAGGGTCACACTAAAAGATGAGTGGGAAACTGGCATCAAGATGCTTAGAGAGAGCTGCAGCCTTCAGACTTGGGCAGGTGACAGCAGAGAGCAGAAGGGACACAGATTCAGAGGGAAGTGTGTAGATGGGAGCCTCCCCACCTCCATCTTTGTAGGTCCCAAAAGGTGCAGTGTTAGGAGAGTCCATCCATCATTTGCCCTCCTAGCTCTATGAGTTCTGTCTGTGCCCTCTCCCAACAGACACATTGCACACACCACCTATGTGTCCCATCCACCCTGCCCTACACCCTTGGCAAGGACAGAGCCATACGGTATTTTACACCTGCACTTGGACATGTATGTATCCAGGAGCTGCCAACATACAACCAAAATATCAAAAATCTTTAACACTGGACCCAGTGTTACAGGTGTGGTGGCCCACACCTATAGTCCCAGTGCTTGGGAGGCTAAAGGAGGAGTGGCCATGAGTTTGAGGCCTGCTTGGGCTACATACCGAATGCCAACAGAGTCTGGGCTAGAGGCCTTGTTTAAAAAACAACAAAGGGGCTGGAGAGATGGCCTAGTGGTTGAGAGCACCGACTGCTCTTGCAGAGGACCAGGGTTCAATTCCCAGCACCCACATGGAGGCCGAGAACCATCTGAAACCCCAATTCCAGGAGAACTCCAGTTCCAGGGGAATACGACACCCTCTTCTGACCTCTGCGGCATTGCACGACATGGGTGCGCAAACCTACAGGCAGACAGTACATTCATACACATACGAAAATAAATAAAATAAGAAAAAAAGACTAGAAGGAGGAGGAGGAGGAGGAAGAGGAGGAGGAGGAGGAGGAGCAAACCCTCACAGGGTAGAACAGTGCTTCTCCACCAGTTGTCACAGAAAGAGGGTACAATGGTCAAACAGAGGTCCTAGCTCTAGGTGGATGAAGCTGGACAAATTCTCCTACTAGAGGGCTTCTCAGAGCCTTTAACACCTGAGAGGCTGTGCTGTGAAGAGCCCTTTTTCCAGGGCCTTTGACTCGGGTTTTGGAGCCATTGCAGCCCTTTTATATTTTTGGAAAGACTTTATCCCCTCTGGGCCTTAATCTTCTCATCTGTCCAATGGGAATCATACTTCCAGTTATATCCCTGACCATCTTCTGTGTACATATGAAAATGATTCCTAAGAGAAAATGGCATAAATGTGAACCAAGCCGGTGGCTGTACAGATTAACTTCCCATGTGAATCACAAACTTGGAGTCTGGGCCTTTGGTGAGGCTGTGAGGGATGAGAAGAGATGAAAGTCTGCCTTGGGAAAAGCCCAGGGCATTACCGTGTACCTTGTCATGCCCTGGGGACAGCCCAGGGCATTACTGTATACCTCGTTGTGCCTTGGGGACAGCCCAGGGCAGCCAGTGGGGCCCTTACTCCTGCTGAGGACAGGGATATGGTTTTGCATGCCCCTCCCCTGTGCTTCAAGCATCTATCACTTGTTATTTTTGTTGGTTTGTTTGTTTGTTGACAGGATATCATAGAACCCAAGCTGACCTCAAACTTGCTATGTGCTTAAGACTGACACTGAACTAGAGATCCTCCTGCTTCTAGTTCTGAGTGCTGAGACTACAGGTGTGCACCCCCATGCCCGGTTTATGCAGTGATTTCATTCAAGCTCTGGAGCTCTGTGCATTCTAGGCAAGCACTCTGCCATCTAAGCTACAGCCCCAGTCGTTTCAATTTATAGCCCATGATGACCTCGAGTTTAAGGCAATTGTGCTGCCTTAGCCTCCTGAGTGCCAGGATTACAGGCATGCGCCTCCATACCTGTGCTGTTCAGATGTCCAAACCAGAGTAGAGTGAGGCTGCAGGTGGGAGTTGGTCCAGTGTGACTGCACAGGCTGGGCTGGGCCTCACTTTCCCCAGCTGGATTGTAGGAGTTAGGTGGGAGTCACGATGGCCTCTCTCTCCCTTTCTGGTCACTCTGCTGTCACAAGAAAAAACTCGGACCACCAGACCACACAAATTCTGCATAGCCCTAGAGATAAACCACTTGAACCTCTGTGTCAGACTCCTGGCTCTTCCTGAACTCTTTTTCTGTGACCCACCATACTGGAGACCTCCGGTTCCCAGAACACACCCCTGTGCCTATCCCATATGCCCTGACTCCTCTTCATGCCTTCCTGACCTGAAGACCTCCACAGCTCCTCTGAAGTTTCTCTGTCACAGCCAGGCCATGTCTAGTTACAACAATAAGCAGCAGCTCTGGAGCTGGAGCTGTCCCTGTGGGGCTGAGACTGGGGTGCCACCATCGGTACCGTAGTGTAGCTAGTGGACACGGAGCAGAACCTCGGCGAACCTATTGAATGAATAAATGCATGTGTTTAGAACTCTTCTGACTCTGAAGTCTTATGTCTCTCTTGACTGGGAGAAGAATAAAAACCCACCTCCCCCTCTAGCTTAGCTGTCTCCTCTGGTGGTCTTTGCATTCCCCTGGTAGCCCTGCAACTTCCATCTGCAGCCCCCCTGCTCTCTGAAGAAGGGGGATACTGGCCATTTCCAAGGCCCCTCTCTAAGCATGAGGTCCAAACCTGATGCTTCTGGAAACTGTTTATGGCAAGTTCTGTTGCAGGTGTAAACGGGGTTATGGGTGGATGCCACCTGCCTTAAGGGGTGTGGTGGGCATTCAATGCTACTTTGTCTGTGAGTGCTAAGGGCTGCACCTGGGATGTATTAATAGTAGGCACCAAAAAAATGAAGCTGTCATCGCTACTGCCGCCTCGACCACCAGTGTCACCACCTAACCCCCCCCGCTCTTTTCAGCTAGAAGGGGATGAAGCCTTGGCTAGGCCTCCCAGTTCATCAGAACCCTGGGTGACGTCCGGATCCAAGGCTTACACACCTCTATGCACTGATCTGGCCTCTTTTTGTTGTGTCTGTATCAGAGCCTGAGGTTTTGAGCTCTGAAATTGTTCATCTCCTCCAGCTGATGCAGGGCATCAGTAACAAGCAGGCTCCCCAAGCTGTCAGAGGACACCAGTCCAGCAGAGATGTTGGCACTGAGCGTCCCAGATGGAAATTCCCCAAGACACCCTTGGGCCCTCGGCTCCAGTTCCAACAAAGAAATGCTTATGTCCCGACATCTTCACAGATCAGCATAAGGATGAGATCTGAGAGCACTTTGTGCCAGTGTCATAACCATGAGGATTGATGGCCCTATGTGACTGGGTGAATGCCAGGGGCAACAGACAGACTCCGAGCCAGCTGGGGAAGCTTCCTAGGCATGCTTGGTGCTCAGGGCTCCAGTCTACATTCAACAGGGTTGAAACAGCACTGCAGGTGTCAGCACCAGCCTGCCATTCAACAGCGCACCAGTGTAGGCATGCATCCACATGGAGAGATTAAGGAGTACATCCCTAAATTTGATGATGATGAGATGAGGAGCAGCTTAGTGTAGGCCACACTAGCTTGGCTCTCCTGAATGATAAGCATCAAGTCCCACAGCCATCAGAGAGATGGGAATACCAAGTTCACCCAATAAACAGAAATTTACCCACGGAAACTCACAAACAAACATGGCAAGAGTTGTATAGACTTGCTCAAATCAATGTTGAGAAGAGAGACCTTGTCATGTTGGAGCCTCTCTGGGTTCTGGGAATAGGTCTCTGCCTATCAGGGGAAAGATGAGATCACACCATATCTCAGGCTAGAACCAGGCCAGTGTCTCTGGAGGAGAAAGGGCTTCCTGGTCCATAAGCAGTTCTGGTTCCCATGCATCTCATGATCAAGGTAGACTTGTAAAGCATGAGAAGACTGAGTTACTTAGCTGTGCAGGCATGTCCTCAAGTGTCACTGTGGTTTGGGCCATTATTGCTGACAAAAGAAAGCCCTCTTATTGTGCCGTGCCCTACTTAGCCTTAACTGTCAATTTGACACAGTCTAGAGTCATCTGAGAAGGGAGTCTCAATTGAAGGGTAACCCAAATCAGATTGGCCTGTGGGGGATTGTCTTGATGGTTGATTGATGTAGGAGGGCCCAGCCCATTAGGAGTCATGTTATTCCTTGGGCAGGTGGTCCCGGACTGTATCAGAAAGCTAGCTAGGCTGAGCATGGTGCTGCATGCATGCCTTTAATCCCAACACTCAGGAGGCAGAGGCAGGTGGATCTCTGTGAAATTGAGGCCTGGCCTACAAAGCAAGTTCCAGGAAAAAAGGAGGAGGAAGAAGAGGAAGAAGAGGAGGAGGAGGAAGAGAAAGAGGAGGAAGAGGAGGAGGAAGAGGAAGAGGAAGAGGAGGAGGAAGAGGAGGAGGAAGAGGAGGAAGAGGAGGAGGAAGAGGAGGAGAAAGAGGAGGAGGAGGAGGAGAACTAGCTAACAGGAGCCTGTGATCAAGTAAGCCACATTCCTCATGGTTTCTGCTTCAAGTTCCTACTTGAGTTCCTGCCTGATGTCCCTCAGTGATAGACCATGGCCTGTAAGTTTCATCCTTTCCTTCCCTAAGTTGATTTTGATCAGAACTGCTTATGGAGCAGGAAGCCCCTTCCACTCGAGAGACACTGATTTGATTCTAACCTGAGATATGGTGTGATCTCATCTTTCCCCTGAGGGCAGAGTCCTATTCCCAGAACCTAGATCAACATGGGAAGTTTCAGCCAGGCGTGGTGGCGCACGCCTTTAATCTTAGCACTTGGGAGGCAGAGGCAGGCAGATCTCTGTGAATTCAAAGCCAGCCTGGTCTACAGAGTGAGCTCCAGGCCAGCTGGGACTAAAGAGAGACCCTGTCTCAAAAATACCAAAAAAAAAAAGGAAGTTTCACCTCTCTGGAGCCGCTTTTTAGAACATGTGTGCTGTCAGACTTGTTTAGCTCAATGTGTCATGCTTTAGTTTTTTTTTAATTTTTATTTATTTATTTCTGTATGTGTATGAATGTACTCTCTGCATGTAGGTCTGTGCACCCATGTCATGCAATGCCGCGGAGGTCAGAAGAGGGNAATTTTTAATTCCCGAATAACACTTGATTTATTTGTGTGTGTGACATTTTATCTGTTCCATGTTCTGTCAACTATGCATAGTGCTGCAGTAAATATGTCTGTGTTTATAGGTATCTCTGGGGTATTAGGACTTAGATCCCTTTAGTTATATTCCTGGGCATGCTATGGCTGGATCATACATCTGTCTTATACTTAAATAATTTAAAATTAAAATTTTATTATTTATTTATTTATTTATTTATTTATTTTTTTGAGATACAGTCTACCTGTATGTAGCCCCAGCTCACCTGGAGCTTGACATGTAGACCATGCATGCTAGCCTCAATCTCACAGAGATCTACCTGCCCATTAAGCTACATCCCAGTTGTTTCGTTTTACTTAAAAAAATTACTTAAAAAAACTACTATGTAGTTCAGATAGTCAGGTTGGCCTTGAGCTTCTGATCTTCTTGTCTTTATCTCCCAAATTCTAGGATTACAGATATGTACCACCTCACCTAGCTTTGTTTTACTTTTATAAGAATGAAAAATACTTGGTTTTGGAAATTTTATCAGCTTCCTCCTACTCCTTGACCAACAAGTGCACATGGTTTCTGGTACAGCTTTTTTACCAAATAATCATGTCCCCCTTTGAAACCAGTGTGTTTGCTCTTAACAGAGGTTGACAGTGCCGTGTAATGAATTAACACAGTGTAATAGAAGCAGAAAAAACAAAAACGGAAAGAATCAGGTTTTCTCTATCTGACTCTGGATGTTCAGTTTGTGGGAATTTTTGTTCCTTCACTATTCTCCCCTTGTATACAATCCAAAGTCAACAAATAGGTGTAAAATCTTATTTCAGGTCTATAAATTTCAGATATCTCTGAAGTCTTTTTTTTTTTTTTTAATTTATTTGTGTATGAATGTACTGTCTGCATGCAGGTTTGTGCGCCCGTGTCGTGTAATGCTGCGGAGGTCAGAAGAGGGTGTTGGATTCCCCTGGAACTGGAGTTCTCCTGGAATTGGTGCTGGGGATCGAACCTGGGTCCTCTGCAAGAGCGGTCGGCGCTCTCAACCGCTAGGCCATCTCTCCAGCCCTGAAGTCTTAATTTAGTAACTTTGCAAAAGTGTTCTCATGAAAGAGTCCTCGTACCTCAGGACATTTACTACTGTCTCATTTTAAAGAGTGCTTTGGCCTTGGAGCATAGAAAAGTGGTTCATTTTAACAAATGTTTCATTATTTTTATTTTATGTGTATGTGTGTATTGCTTGCATGTAGCTAGGTACACCAATGTCATGCAGCATCCTCAAAAGGTCAGAAGAGGTCATTGGATCCCCTGGAACTAAAGTTATGGGCCAGTTGTTAGCTGCCATGTAGGTGTTGAGAATCGAACCCAGAGCAGCCAGTGCTTTTAACCATAGAGGCATCTCTCTAACCCCAAATATAGTTCTTATAGTTCTTATATAAATAAATGATATTTTGTTTTAATTTGTGATGGTTTCTCATTATGTAGCCCAGACTATCCTGGAACTGGTATTCTTCCTGCTTCTGCTTTCTACGTGGTAGAATTATAGGTATGCCAAGCTTGACAATTAAAAAAAAATGATTTTAAGTTTTTGCCAGGTGTGGTAGCACATACCTTTAATCCCAGCACTTGGGAGGCAGAGGCAGGTGGGTCTCTGTGAGTTCAAGGTCAGCCTCATCTACATAGCAGGTTCCAAGACAGCTGGGCTACAGGGAGTCCCTGTCTCAAAAAGACAAAAAATTGGGGCTGGAGAGATAGCCTAGCAGTTAAGAGCACTGACTGCTCTTGCAGAGGACTCGGGTTCGATCCCTAGCACCCACATGGCAGCTAAGAACCATCTATAACTCAGATTCCAGGAGAACTCCAGTTCCAGGGGAATCTGAGACACTCTTCTGACCTCCGCGCATTGCACGACACGGGTGCACAAACCTATGTGCAGACAGTACATTCATATACATACAAAAATAAATAAAATTAAAAAAAAGACAATTATATGTATTAATTTTTTTTAATCTCAAATTTCAAAATTTTTTAATTTTTATTTTTGAGTGTTTTGCCTGCCTATATTTAAGTGAACCTGTGTTGTTCAGAGCCTGTGGAGGCCAAAAGAGGCCAGTGAATCCTCTAGAACTGGAGTTGTGGATCGTTGTTAGCTACGATGTAGATGCTGGGAATTGAACCTGGGTTCTCTGCAAGAATAGAATGTGCTCTTGAGCCATGTTTCCAACCCCAATGAATTTTTATTTTTTTAATTTTTTTTTTTTATTTATTTCTGTATGTGTATCAATGTACTGTCTGCATGCAGGTCTGTGCACCCGTGTCGTGCAATGCCGCGGAGGTCAGAAGAGGGTCTTGGATTCCCCTGGAGCTGGAGTTCTCCTGGAATTGGAGTTTCAGACGGTTCTCAGCCGCCATGTGGGTGCTGGGGATCGAACCCGGGTCCTCTGTAAGAGCGGTCGGCGCTCTTAACCGCTAGGCCATCTCTCCAGCCCATCTTCTTCTTTTTCTTGATTGGGGTTTTTGAGTTTATTGAATCTATTGGATATCTTCCCACTGTTTTTGGAAAATTTGTTCAAATGAATTGTTATTTCTTCATGTTATTTTTCTATGTATTAGCACAATGTTGTCAGATTCCAATTCTGTCCTTTACTCTTTGTCCTTTTCTTCTGGGACATTGATCACGCTTTCTGTCTTTGTCTCACACCTGCTTTTCTTCCATTCATTTTAATCCAGTCACATTTAATGTAATTCCTCATATGGTTGGACATTAACTACTATTTTGCTTTTGTCTTGTGCCTTTTGTGTTCCTCTCTTCCTCCTTTACTGCTTTGTCTTATATTTGTACTTCTTGTTTTCCAACATATCTTGCAATTCTTCATTGAGTTCTGGGCTGGACATGTGTATCTATGTCTATGATGCCATCTCCTGCTCCATATTACATTTATGGGTCCCTTTCAGAGTTTTGATTCCTAGTATTTTGGACAATATCCTCAGAGATACTGAGAAAATGTTAATCAGCTTTCCGTTACTGTAACAAAATACCTGAGATGACTTAATACAGAAAAAGTTCATTTCACGCATAAATTCAAATACTTCAGTCCACCGTCACTAGGCCCTGTCATTCGGGGCCTGTGAGGACACTGCACACCATGGCAGGAAAATGTGACGAAGGAGGCCTGTTTACCTCAGGGCAGCCAGGAAGCCACAGAAAGGGGACAGGACCCAAATATCCCTTTCATGGGCACAGCCATGTCCCTAATGACCCAACTTCCTTTCACTCAGCCCCATTTTTCTTAAGATTCCACTGTGGTTTTTTGAGTGGAGTAGCAGAAAGTGAACACCCAGCCTCTCACACATGCTAAGCCAGTGCTCTACACAGAGCTACACCCAGCTCTCCATCGCTTAGGAGCACCATGAGCTAGGAGCGGCCTTCACCACGCAGGCCTCTGGGAAACATTCAAACCATAGCAGAGACAGAGGTGGAGTCCAGTTTGTTTGTCAGAGCTCCCGTTTGTCTCATCTCACACACAGGCTTTCTTTTTGTCTTCTGTTCCTGTTTACCTTCAGGCATGTGCAGGGGCCACAACCTCTGAGATTGTCACTGCCCACCCAGCTCCAACAGTGGCATAGGGATCTCTTTCTTGTAAGCAGACCTCAACTCCATATTGTTCAGAGTGGTTCTGTTTCCCAGATCAAACATGAATGAACACAAGACTCGCATTTTCTATTAAAATATCATATTTTCATTCATTTTGCTTATTTCTTTTTCTGTTTTTAAAAACATCTTAATCATAGTTCTTTTGAAATCTTTTTCTGCTTGGCTTATATCATGGCCAGCTACATTTTTTCTTTTCATGTCAAGAGATTTTCTATTACATGTTTGATATGATGAAGGATTAGCGCTGGATTAGATTATTCCCCTATAAAAAGTGCCGGGTTTTGGAAGGTCTTGTGCTGTTGTGCAAGCATATGGACCTGAGTTCAGATACCCAGTTCCTAAGTAAAAGTCGGGTACAACCCCAACATTGTGGGGGCAGCCTAACAGATCCCAGGGGCTTGCTGGACAGCCACTCTAGCCAGAACACACACACACACACACACACACACACACACACACACACACACACAAATGTTGAGTTTGGAACTGGGATGGTGATATAATTCAATTGGCAGAATGCTTGCCTAGCATGCATGATGATGTCAGTCCCCAACACTATATAAACTAGGCATGGTGGAGCATGCCTGTAATCCCAGCACTTGGGAGATGGTCGAAGCAGGATGATCCGGTGTTCAAGGTCGACCCCATCAACATATTGAGGTCAAGGCCAACCTAGGCTACATGAGACCTTATCTCAAAAATAAAATGGAAAAAGAAAAAAATGTCTTGAACTTTGTTTTGACAGCAAACTCTTGACTAATCATACAATCTAGTGTAGGTTTTATGTCCAGCCGGACTTGGTATGGCAAGTTTGTGGTCACTTTTTCCTTATGTATGCAGTACTGCTTGTTTTATAAGGCATCTCAAACCAGACATGTGGCCCTTCTGGGATCTCGGTCTGAACCTTGGTGTTTCTCTGCAGTTCCATGACCTTTGAACTCTTTGAGCTCTCTCAGCTCCTCCAGTAGCTCTTCTCTGTGCGTGCTAGTCAGCTTTCCATCACTGTAACAAAATGCCAGAGGTAAACTTGTAAGGAGGAAAATTTTTATTTTGGCTCATGGCTCCCCAGGTTTTAGTCCGTACTCAATTGGCTTGTTGTTTTGAGGACTGTGGCCAGGCACCATATCTTGGTGTGTGGGACAGTAGAGCAATAACATGGCTTCTTCCTCTGAGAGCATCCAGGGGGAAAGAGGCAGACAGTAAGAAGCCAGGGTCGCAATATTCCATTCAAGGGCCCCAATGATCCAACTTCCTCCAGTGAAGCTGCACCTCCTACAGGCTCCACCACCTCCCAATACAACCACACACTGGTGACTGAGTCTTCATTTACCATTCAAACCATGACCCCGAGGCTACTCCTTCCAGTATCTAGTCCACTAAGTGGCTCTTGCAAGCTGATCTGCTTCCTTCATCTGTTCATGCACAGCAGTGCAGAAAGGTTTTGATGGCCAGCATTTGGGACAGTGTGCTCAGAGGAAACGATGAAACGAATGTGGGGTTCACTTAGTATGATCCCCTTCTCACAAGGATTGCTACCTTGTGCCCATTGCTATCCCCTCTCACAGAGCTGCAGCCTTGATAGGCATCTTCAGTTATGAGCTAAGTCTGCTAACCAGGTGCTCCATTGAGATGGGGGAATGGTACTTGAATGGCAAAAAATACAGATTTAGAGCCAGCACAACGGATCAGTGGGTAAAGGTGCTTGCAGCCAAGTCTGCTGATCTGAGCTCGATCCCCAGGACACATGTATGGTGAGAGAAAAGAACTGACTCCTGAAAGTTTTCCTCTGGCCTTCACACATGTACACATACAGATACACAAATAAATAACTGTAATAAAGTTTAAAAATTCAGATTTATTTATTCAAACTCCTCAGGTTCCTGGTCTCTGTAAGTGCCATTAGGATGTACAGGAGTCCATTCAATGTTGTAGCAGCTGAGGGAACAGCCTTAACACACAAGGTGTTCTGAAATACACCTAAGGGCTCAGTTCACCCTTACGTGCACTCTGCTGCTATTATCCATCCTGCTTTACAATTGCGGAAACTGAATCGCATGGATGCTGTTCAGTGATTCAAGGTCACATGACTGATAAGAGAAAAAGCCAAGATTTGATGGAGGCAGTGTGACTGCCAAGCCTGCACTATGAGCTATGACATAACTCTCCCACTTAAAAACCATCTCAAGCCATTTATGGTTTTGTGATAAACAGAAATTATGAGAAAAATCACTGTCTTGTCAGAGTTTAGAAACCAGGGTGTTTCCTCTCAGGCTGCATTTGAGTTGTTTAGTTGTTAGGCTCTCTCTCTCTCTCTCTCTCAATCTGGTCTGTGGGGGTGGGGCATGTGTGTGGGATGTACATGCATGAGAGAGAGAGAGAGAGAGAGAGAGAGAGAGAGAGAGTAGGTGGGAAACTGAGCCTGGGTGTCTTCGTCTCCGGATCTCCACCTTATTTTACAGCTGGGGATTTCACTGGCCTGGCTCCCCAGTTTGCCTAGACTGCCCAGCCAGGAATCCCCAAGGATCTCCCCAGGCCTGGGATTACAGGCACATGCCACTGCACCCAGATTTTAAGTGTGTGCTGGAGACCCAGGCTCAGGTCCTCATGCGTGTGGTCCTCACGCAGGCACTTTGCCAATGGAGCTGTCTCCCTAGCCCCTTGTCGGTTGGATTTCTCTTGACGATATTCCCTCCATCTAGTCCATTGGACTCAACCTCCATCTTTCACCCAAGCTTTAGTCCATCCTCCCATGGGCTTTTGTGCTTCCAGGCTTCTTGTCTGAGTAGCGACCAGAGAGGAAAGGGAGGCAGTTCAGTTAGGGGGCCACTAGGAGTGGGGGAGGGGGCAAGAAAGCATGCAAGCACGTGGAACCCCTCCGATGGCGGCCCCTTCCTTCAGGAAGCCCCCGAGCCTCAGACTGGTGATGGGCAAGGTGCAGGGAGATAACAGGCAAAGTGGAAGTCCTAAGAAGCTTCCAAGGGTAGGGCAGGAAGTGAATAAGGAGGCAGGGGACCCGGGACATCTGAGCGGGTTCTCCCACGCACTGCCTTCACAGTGAATTCAGTCCCTCTGCCTTTGGCCAGCAGAGGGCGCGCGGGCGCATATTTAAAACCTTGGTTTCTCCGTCTTGGAGTCTATGAAAATTAGAGCTGAAGCTAAACAACAGCGAATTATTAAATGAGACAGGTTTGGAGTTTCCTAGAGATGACCTCCCAGTCACCTACTTCCTCCAGCTATGGCCAGGCCTCCCCAAGTTTCCAGAATCTCCCAAATTAGCACCACCTGCTGGGGACCAAGTGTTCATTTCAGGAACTTGTAGAGAATAGTACATATCTAAATCATAACCACCACCCCCATTCCCCCCAAACCCAGGGGCCTAAGGGCAAGTCTATTTCTCCCACCATTGAGCACCTTGAAGTGATTGACAAAATTGATGGGTAGCTCTGCTCCTCACCGACATTCAGGGCCCAGTCGCCTTCCACCGTGTGGCTCAGCCAACTCCTAGAGTTTGTCATGGTTGTTGGGACTGGTAACTGTTCTCAGAACCCTCCCTAGCCAGACCCAGGGTGGAGCAGAATCCCCGTAAAGTTTGGAAACACCGCCTTCCTGAACTCTCATTGCTTTCGGTGGCTGGGGAGTCTGTTGGAGTAGAGCAAGCCAGGCCTCCAGCTCAGCTCACACAGATCAGGAAACACGTAAGTTTAGATGGCAAAGGTTTTTGGACCAGGGCAGTGGGATGGGGTGCTCATCTGGCTGCTCCTGCTCTGGGTGCTGGGAACACCCTATCTTTTGTCCTCCTTGACCCTAGCCTTGCTCTTTAGAGACACATTTTGTCCATTACTCGCTGGGCTGTGTTTAAAGTAGATGTTGGGAAATGCGTCCCAGCTTTCCATTACTGCAAATTGAAAGGTCTAATGCTTATTTGATTTCTCTCCCTGTCTCTCTGTCTCTATCTGTCTCTGTCTGTCTCCCTCTCCCTCTCTTTCCCTCCCTGAGTGTTGGTGATGAAATCCAGGGCCTTGCACATGCTAAGCAAGGGTTCCACTACTGAGCTATATTCCCCAGAGTATTTCAAGTTTTGACTTTTTTTTTTTTGTATGTGTATGAATGTACTGCCTGCATGTCTGTGCACCTGTGTCATGCAATGCTGCGGAGATCAGAAGAGGGCATTGGATTTCCCTGGAACTGGAGTTAAAGATGGTTTTCAGCTGCCATGTGGGTGCTGGGGATCGAACCCGGGCCCTCTATAAGAGCAGTTGGCACTCTTAACCACTAGGTCATCTCTCCAGCCCCTTTTTTAAAATTCTAGGTTTCTTCTGAATCCCTTCCTTCCTTCCTTCCTTCCTTCCTTCCTTCTTTCCTTCCTTCCGTTTTCTTTGTTTTGAGTCAGAGTCTCACTGTGGCGCCCAGGCTGGTCTGGAACTCATGATCCTCGTGCCTCGGCCTCCTGAGTGCTGGGATCTCAGGTGTGTTCTTTCATGCTTGGCCGGGCTTTAGCTGTCTGCCACAACTTCGAAGACCTGGCCACTCAGTCAGTTCCACAGTGGTCGCCATTCCCCAAGCTTCCAGCTGTGAACATCTTGCCTTATTTCCTGGTTTCTGACTCCTTGTCACTGCTGTTCCACTTAAGGCCACCTTGATTTGACTTAGTTTTGACAAGAAATCTTAAGAGATTTTTGGGCAATGCCCCAAATGCCCAAGGCTTCTTCAATTTTGTTCAAAAACAATTCTCCAACACTATGAAGAAGCCTGTCATCTGCCATCACTGCCCCCGCCACATCTGTCTCCTGAAGGCATTAAAAAGTGTACTTCAGGCTGAGGAAATGGTTCCGTGCATAAAAAGCTTGTCATGCAAGCCTGACATTCAGAGTTTGGATCTCCAGAACCCATGTAAAAGCTGGATGAGGTGGTATAACTGTCTGTAGTCCAGGGACACAGTGGGAAGCAGGAGAAGGAAACATGAAAATCTCTAGAAACTCCCAGGGGTGCAGCAGAGGAGACATTGTCTCGAACAAGGCAGAAAGCAGAGGATTGGCACCTGGTGGTTGTCCTCTGACCTCCAAATACATGCCATAGCATGTGGACATCTGCACAGACACACATGAACAAGCACATTCACCTACATAACACACACACACACACACAAACACACACACACACACACAAACACACACACACACACACACACACACTGTATTGGCTTTTCTCTCTGGACACTCTGAGCATCTCATGGGTAGGGCCCTGTCTCATGCAGCTGTCCAGGAAGATCCCTTCTGCCTTGTGCTTTCATCTTCACCACCCCCAGACCCTGGCATGATGGATCTGAGTGGCTGAGGCTCATTGACAACTTGCGTGGGTTCTAACCAGTGGGACATCTCAGCAAACAGGAGGGAGATTGGCCCACTCGACTGCTTAACCTTCACCGTCAGCATGGCTGGGTTGGAAATCGCCACTGGTGTTCGGTGTGTCTGTTAGTGTTTCCAAAGAGGTTTAAAAGAATACTGGCACGGTGGTTCATGCCTTTAATCCCAGCACTCAGGGGACAGAAGCAAGTGGATCTCTGTGAGATCTAGGCCAACCTGGTCTACATAGGGAGTTCCAGGCAGGCTGGGAGTATGGGAGTATGGGGAACCCTGTCTAACAACAACAGCAACAAAGAGAGGTTTCACTGAGGGAGGAAGACCTGCTCTGAACGTGGGCAGTCCCTTTCGGGGGACTGTTGCTGTCTGACTGACTAGAAAGGGACTGAGCTCCAGCAGTCGTCTCTCTGCTTCCTGGCCTCGGATGCAGGTAGCAGCAGCTGCCTCACGCTCCTGCTACTGGGACTGATAGAAGTAAACCTGTCCTTCTTCGAGTTGCTTTTGTCACAGCAATGGGAAAAGTAACTAACACACCCACTATTCTAAGATCTCCATTCCCTAAGTACCGAGCATTTTCTCTATGGGCAGGAACACAGCTCCTCCCTCATTAGAAGGAGTCTGGGAGCTAAAGTTCCCGGAGAGGCAAGTCATATATTCAGCTAGGTCCTTTAAAACATTTAAATTATTTGTTTATTTGTGCGTGCATGTGTTCATGTGTGCGCACGTGCATGCACACACACACCCGTGCATGCACACATGTGGAGCTCAAAGGCCTACACATAGGAGTTGATTCTCTTTCTCCACCATGAGGGCCCTCACATCACCACTCACCTCATCAGGCTTGGCTGCAGCACCTCTAACCTGCTGACCACCTCACTGGCCCTCACTGAGACTTTTTAATGTAGGAGAAAGGAGCAGGCTTTGGTGGAGCCCTACAGTGACAGCCTCAAAGAGACACGGAAGAGATGGTTGATGGGTCCTCGCCTGAACATTGCCATATCAAGATGCGATGTCTGGAACTGGGCAGAGAGAGTATGCAGTAGATAAGGTAGATGTTCTGAGACTGACAGTGTAGACAGATACCAGAACTTGGGTCCTTGATGTTACTGCTGCATCTAAGCTGACTGCTCCTGAAGCCACCTTCCTGCTGGACTTCACGTGCATGTGCATGTGTGTGTGTGTGTGTGTGTGTGTGTGTATGTCTGTGTGTGTGTTTCCTGATGGTTTAAGCCAAAGGAACTGGAGTTTTCTGTTACCTGCACATGCAAGGCTCCAAGTTTCACCTGAAGTTGAGCCAGAGCAGAGACTGCGGCAGTTGTATGTGGCCCTGTGGTCTGTTCGACTGGAAAGCTTGGCCAACAGCATGGGATCAAGTTAGCTGGACCCCTGGTGTCGCCTCCTGGGTGGTTCTGCCTCTAAGGACCAAGGACCCAGGTCATGGTATGTCCAAGAGGCTGTCACACCCATAGTGACCAGACCAGTAGATGGCATCCAGTTTACAGGAAGGAAAGGAAGGTGGTGTGCTGGAGCCACGCCCACAGACTGGGTCCTCGTGATGGATGGCACTCGGTCCTTTACCCTCAGTTTTGTGCTCTTACTGAGCCTTTCTTCAGAAGTCAGCTTTTCATTCTGTCAGGAATGGGTAATATATTAAGACCCTCTTAGTTACTAGGGACAGTAAACAACAGCAGGTAAATTTATTGGCTTTTATAACTGAAAGATTGAGGTTTCGATGCCATTAACTAGATCCAGGCACACAGCGACCAGAACGCTTCCTCTCGACCTTTGTCTCCTTCGGGGATGGCATTCTCAGGCTTCCTGGTCCCACTGAGGACAGGGTGGTCACTTAGCTTCTGCTTGACCCAGGGCCAGTCTCCTGGAGGGTTCTTATGTCCTTTCCCAACCTGAGCCAACCACCCTAGGGGTAGAGGGCAACGTGAAGCAGAACACAGGAATTGATGCTGATTGACACACTGAAATTTCAAAAATCACCATTCTGTGGGTTCAAGGGCAGAGGGCCCTGCAAAAGGGATCAGGGTTCAGTTACCAAATCTGGAGCGGGATGCTGAGCAGACAAGCACCGCCTATGTTGAGTCAGAGCATGGGAAGGGTGAAACGGGAAATGACCCATGCTGGTCTTGAGATGCTGGCTTTGGTGACTGAACTGAGCAGACAGATGAGGCCCTCCGTTCAGGTGTTGGAGAAGGGCGGTGGTGTCGTTGTTGCTGGTGGTATCGCTGATGGGGACGGGGACACAGTGCCAGAGCCAGCTAGTTGAGAATTGGAATGGGACAAGATTCCAGAGGACAGCCAGGGTTTGGGCCTCCGAAGCTCCATGAGGGTGGCTGGAGGCGGCCCAGGCTGCGGCAGGTAGAGGGCTCAGCTTTGGGTGTGCTGAGTGCGAGGTGAACCAGGACACTCTAGGGAAGACCTAGGGGGACTTCTCTAAAGTATGGGAGTCCACTCCTGGGTGTCCTCGGTTTCTATGAAGTATAAGGGACAATGAATTGAGCAATGGCTGCTGTGCCCAGTCGAATGCACTAGGACTGAGGGAGGCCTGTTCTACAGAAAACTCGGAAGGCCCAGCTTGCTGAACTGTTCTTAGGGAACAGGTCCCCGACCCAGTCCCTTAAGAGGCAGAAGCTTTGAAGTCCTGGCTAGCTTGGTGCTCAGAGCAGGAAGTAGAACATGCCATGTCCAGTGAATGTTGGTCAGAAACTCCCAGTCTCCAGGCTCGGAGAACTGACAGCCGAATTGTGTGAGAAGCAAGAGACAGGAAGCAGAAAGGCAGGACTAGCAGTCCAGGAAAACACCATGGGAGTTGGAGAAGGTCACCAAGAGGGACCGGGTAACCTTGGCAGGCTTCCTGGAGGTGTCACTGAGAGGCAGCTTCAACGTTGCAGGCCAAGAGGGCAGCATGACCGCTGGTGTGGGCTGCAGGATGGGAAGCCCACCTCTTTTCACTCCAAAGCAGGTTTGTCTGACAACTTCTTAAACTAGACTAGGCTTTCAGGCACCTCTGAGCCACCCAGACATGCTGAGGTCTTCAAATGTCTTCAAATGAGGGTCTGAGGTCCCCCATTTCCTTCCCAGGCCACCTTAGGGGCATGGGCATTGCTCTCTCATCTGTCCCTGCAGAGAGTTCTTCCCAGGTGTTCCCTCCTGTCCCTTTCCCCAAGGCCATGTGAGCGTTGCCACCTCCCAGGACTCTGGCCCACTGGGACCCACACAGCCAGTCCCCAGGAGGCGTGGCTGCGGAGGGCGGAGCCTGACACTCTAGCCCAGAGAGGTTGCTTGGCGCTCTGCAGAGCTTGCTGGTCCTGGGGAAGAGGGGTGTGATAGGATAATCTGCCAGGTTCAGTGGACCTGGACTGGCCCTACAGCTGCTAGGGCCCAGCTCAGAGCAAGCCAGAGAGTCAGCTTTCATCCATTAGGCCCGCAGCCGAGGATGCGCACACAGTGCTGTCACTGCACAGCGCTCAGGCCTCCACTTAGGCGTCGTTAATATTTTACACTGCACAACCAGGAGATCGATGACTCGTTTATAGCTCCGTGTTTGTGGGCAGTCATTGAAGCTTCCACTGGCAATGATCGGGAGACTCTCAGGAACACAAGGGGAAACTGAGGCAGGGGAGCAGAGGTGGTTGCCAGCCCAGGAAGTCCTTAGACGGCTTCCTTTGCGAGCTTGGTTCTCTACGGCACCTAGTAGTGCTGTCAACCCTGCACAGCTGTGCAAGCCTGTGCTGAGGGTAAATCATGGGGAGGGGCATTGGAGCCCACCTACCTGCCACCCCTTTTCTCACTGGATCCTTTACGACCCCTGGAGAGTCTGAGTATCAGTCCCATTTCATGGGCTGGTGAACTGAGGCTTACAGAGGTTATGGCTCCCAGGATGGCTAGGAGGGCATTGACCCCACATGTGGAGACGTATGCAGAGAAACCGAGCCCTAGGCTAGATAATTCTTGGTGGTTGATGGGACCTGTGTTCTCGCCCTTTAAACGTTTTGGCAGGTCGAGGGCTCCAACAGAGCTGTCTTGTGATCTTGTCCTCTCTGCTTAGTCCTCTGGCCATGGTCAGTGGGGACTGCATCTTCATTAACTGGAAACTGAAAGCCACTCTCTGGGCTGGCTCTTTAAAACTCTCCCCCAAACGCAGGCTGTTGACAAGACAGGTAGTGAGGGTGGAGACGGGCTCCAGAATCCAGTGCCCTGCATCGCACCTTGTCCCCCTTGAGGAATTTACTCTCCGGGCTTCAGTTCCCTCATCTGTAAAATGGGAAAAGAGGAATGCCCACCAGAGGGGTCCTTTACATAAACCCAAAGACCTGGCCCAGATATGCGCTGCGCCTCCTCGGCAGTCCCACGCTGTGGGTTCCCTCCCACTGGGGCTAAGTCCACGCTTGATGCTCTTTGAATGAATGTGGATTCCGTAAACGCAAGCTGAGATTTTTCAGGATGGAGATCTGAACAGGGCTCACACTCCCAGGCGTGGAGCGGCGCTGAATCTGTCGCTCTGCTAAAGCATCAGGAAGGATTTGGTACTACAGACAGCAGCCAGCGCTTCCCACTTGGTCCTTTGGGTCTGGCGAGGATGTCCACGGCGCGCGGCGCGCACTGGAGGGCAGCAGAGAGTCACAGCGCCTGGCCCTGCAGCGCTGGAGGCATCGCAGCCTGGAGATCCCCGGCTCCGCCCCGCCACTCCCCGACCTCTCCTCCTCTTTTCTCCTTTCTTTCCATGGCTTCCCAGGCCCTACCCTGTGCCCCGGACAGGAAGAAACCCATCCACAAACTAATTAACACACTCTTGCACTGCAGGCGAGCAGCACTCAGCAGCGGCTTAGCTCTTCTCGACAGTCAGAAAGGCAGAGGAGTCCTCTAGGGAGAAGGATGCAAGTCCGAGACTCGACCAAGGTCATGCGGCAAAGCCAGAACTTGAACTCAGTTCCAAAGGCTCTAAGGCCAAAGCCCGGGCTTCCTCCTAGAGCCTTGGGCGCACGCAGGTTTTCAGAACCAGAGAACTCTGGATACAAACTTCTCCGTCTTCAAATGCTAACTTAAGGTTTAATCTCAGGAGGGTGAGCTGAGACTTGCGGGAAACATCCCGTAGAGACAGGGCTTCCCGGACCCTCCGCCTGCCCGCTCCGCTCCGCGCCGGGCGGGGCGGGCGGCAGGGACCCGAGCGGGCTTCCCCCTCCCGCTGACTCCCTGCAGGGAGCATCGCGCACCCCGCTCGCCCCGCGGCCACTCGGAGGCCGCGTGGCTGAAACCGCAGACCGCCCTGACTCGCCGGGGCGGGCCCCGGAAAAGCGCCAGGCGGGTCCCGCGCGGGGCCGTGGGGGCGGGGCCGCGTCCTCCCGCCCCTTCCCGGGCTGGCGCGGGGGGTGGTGGCGCGGGAGGGGGGAGTCCGGCGGCGTCCCGGAGTGGTGGCCGCGCCCAGGCCAATGAGCGCGCGGGGAGCCGCGATGGAGCCTGGGGCGGCCGGGATGCGCAGGGGACCCCCAGCCGGCGCGGCCCCGAGCCCTCTGGACAGGACAGGGGGCGACAGAGTCGCGGCGCCCGCGCTGGGCATGGAGGCTCCGCCGCCTCGCACTGGTCCCCGGAGCTGCGCCCCGCGCCGCAGCCACCGCCGCGCCTCCAAGTTTGCCGGGTGATTTGGAAAGTTGCGTCCGGGCTCCAGGATCGCCGCGGGTCTCGCTCACGGTCGCCGCCGCCTCCCCGGGGTCCCGGCTGCGCCAACACTCGTAGCCCCGCCTGCCCGGGGCATGTGAGCCGCCGCCGCCGCCCCGAGAGGCCGGGCGGGCGGCTCGGGCCGGGCGCCTCCCGAGGCAGCGCACGGCCGACGGGTGCGCCCCGGCCCCAGGCAGTCGCGCTCGCCATGGGTATCCAGGGCATGGAGCTGTGCGCCATGGCCGTCGTGGTGCTGCTGTTCATCGCCGTCCTCAAGCAGTTTGGCATCCTGGAGCCCATGTCCATGGAAGGTAACGTGTGGCCGCCCCTCCGTAGCCCTTCTGGAGACCAGGGCCAAGAGGGAGGAAAAGCTGCACACGCTGAGCCGCCGCCCCCTCCCGGCTGCGCTGGGCTGGGGCTGGGACCTAGAGGGCATGGGGGCTCCGGCTCCACGGCACCCGACTGCGGCATTTGGTGTGGATGTGAGCGAGGGGCCGGGTGACACTAGCGCGGGCATCCCTAGCTGTCCTAGGCCTGAGAATTCAAGCTGCCCCGAGCTTGGGCTGCTTGGGGGAGGCAGGTGGCACAGGGTGAAGGTGCCAGAAAGACCCTCAACGCAAGGTGCCACTAAGTGGTGAGTGATTTGAGACCTTTGCCAGTGGTGGGACTGTCCGTTTCGCCCTAAACCCAGTGGGTGTCCGGTTCCCAGTCCTCACGCAAAGCTCCTGTTCGGGAGATCAGTAACCAAGTCTGCGGTCACCACATTTCTCTCCTAATAAAATATTAAACGAGGAAACACTCTTAGTGCTGACCATCTCCTCGGGACCCCTAACAAACGCCCTTGGAATTGAATCCCAATCTACCAGCATTCCTGGGCAGCTTAGGAGGGGCTCTTCTCCAGAACGAATGGTTGGGCTAGGGGACCCTGACACCAGAGACAGCTTTCCCTCCCCTCTGTTCCAAACAGGCAATGCAGCCCTGTCCGTCAAGACTGAGGAAGGGGCTGGCTTCCTGTAACCTCAGCTGCCGTCTTCAAGGAGGTTGGCCATCCTGCCTGCCTCAGCACTCTGCCGACCTTGCCAGGCCCGGCTCTAGGGACTGGAACCCAGAGGTCTGAGGAGGGAAGCTGTCCTGCTTCTGAGCTGCCCAGCCTCTCCTTAGACACAGGAATGGGTCCGAATCCCCTGCAAAGGGCTGCTGAGGGCAGGAAAGGGCACTGGACCAGGCGGAAAGTCGCTCCCTTCACTCTGCTCCAGGGGCCGGAAGAAGCCACTGGGCTTCCTCACACCTTTTTCCAGATGCTCAAGAATGAGGCTCAGAGAGAAGGGACTTGCTCAAGGTGGCTCAGATCACCACCTTGAGCTTTAGGCTTTAGTGAACAGGAAAGTTGCCCGCCGCAGGCCTTCCCTGGCTGGAGACAAACGATCATGGCAGGGAACATTGTGAAGGCCCTTGGGATTAGAGCAGAAGGGGGGGGTGGTAAGCATGCCCCCAAAGATTCACTCCTCTTGTAGGATACCTCAGTCCCCTGTCCCTTCCTGAACTTCATCCACCGGGAACCTGGCTTGTGCGGGGAGGGGGACAGTTACCCATGATCATTCCATTGCTGGACCCTATCTTCCAGGCTCTTCCCAGACCCCCTCCTCCAGGAGTTTGCCTTCTCTGACAGTGCGTTGCACAGCCCTCCTAACCGAATGACTCCCAACAAGGTCTGGGACAGCCTGAAGTTTGTCTCTATGATTTATAAGGAGTTTCTTTACAAGGACAGCATAGCTAAGACTGGGGATAGTTTCTTCAATCTGCTAACCAGCCTGCTTCAAGCTAGGAAGTTCCCCATCTTCCACTTGTCCTGCGTGGAGTTCTGGTCTTCACTCGGGGGGGGGGGGGTCGTGCAGCCTGTGCCAGTAAGGCCTGAGCCACGATCCTGTCATCCTCACAAATTGTAAAACCCCATAACCACAAAGGGCCTCCACCAGTGAAGTGGGGCTGATGATGTAACTCCTGTGCCCAGTGCCATGGTGGGCTTTAACACTCAGAAGCGGCTTTAATGCCCCCTGCTCGCTGGGAGCCATAGCTATCCCAGATAACCAGCAACACATGATTACTGGTACTAACAAGTGACTCAGGGTTGAACACTTCTCTTATGTAGACAGCTGCCCCTTCCCCCCTCCTTGGGTCAGAGCGGGGGTGCTGTGAGTTCTAGATGTTCTGTATTGATGGGGAGTCGTGCCAGCTGAGAGCCTGGAAGGGTCTGGTGGCCAGCAGCATCTGAGGGACTGTCAGATGTGCTCTCTAGAGCCAGGGCCCAACCATGCAGCTGGGTGTGAGCTGTTCTCAGTGCTATTAGGGATGGAAAGGGGGACTGGTGATCTGGGTCTTGCCACACACGCCCATGTGCAGTTGTCTGTGCTCTCTGAGCCTTCGTAGGTTCTCATCTGGAAGAAACCAGAGCCTGGAGCCCAATGGCTATGAAAGGGACCCCATCTGGGTGTTTGGACCAGGACTCAGCAGGGGCTGGTCTGAGAGGCTGGGGCTTCTGAGTGTGCCTGGCTCATGGGACCTGAGTGTGATAAGTCCATAAAGCTCCTGAGGTTAAGGCATCATTGCAGGGCTGGTGGCTTTCCCTGATAGGCTGACCCATAGTTCTGCAGGGGATTCCAAGGCTCACCCCTGAGGCTCTTCATTGAGCCTTGCCCAAGGCTCTGGTGAAGGGCAGCTGAGGTGCTGATGATGTGATGGACTTCCTTGAGTGTTTCTTCCCTGCAGAAATCTTGACTCCACGCACATGGGTTTCCTCACAGCCCTGTGCTCACCATAAGGTACTAGATATCTGAGTTCTTCAGTCATATTTGATCTGTCTCTTCCAGATGCCACCCACTCGGGGGAAGGGGCTACATCCTGCCCACTGTAGTGCTAGTGCCTGGAACCATGCCTGGTACCAGGCAACAGCTTCATGAGGATTTGTTGGATCTGTAAGGAAATCTTGCCAAGGAGGGAAAGCTAGAGCCTCCTCCTGTCTGGTCTCCAGCCCTTGCTGACCACAGAGTCTGAGACCGGTCCTGAGAGAGATGCTAATTAGATGGGCACAAAGGGGCCTCTGAGCGGCAGAGGTAGGGTCTGCTTCTGAAAACACAGAGGCTGGGAGATGGAATGTGTCCAGTGTTGACCGGATAAGTGTGGTTGGAAGAGAACAAGTGAGGAGCCAGCAGGGGGCCTGGTTGTGTAGGGTGTTGGTTGATGTTTGGGAGGTAGATGGAATTAAGACAGATTCTCACTATGTAGCCCAGACTAGGCGTGAAATTGTGAATCTCCTCCCTCAGTCTCCCAAGTGCTAAGATTACAGGTGTGTACTACCATGCATAGCTGGGCCACTGGCTGTCAATGGAGCTGTTCATTGTAACCATCTGGGGGGGCTTTAAATGCACCCCACGTGCCCTCCCCAGGGATGGACTGCCTGCTGTCTCTAGGCATGGTCCCCTGTAGGAACAATGCATTTTATTCTCAGACAAGTCTGTATTGAACTCAGACACTAGGACTTTTACAAGTTTCTCGGGACACTAGGGGGTGGGCAGGGTTGAGCACACAGGTGCAAGGCCTTAAGGACAGGGAGATAGGGCTTGTCTGGCTGTCCTGTGCCTACAGCAGGAGTCTCCTGTGGGACTTGTTAGAAGCAAGCATCCAACCAGGCTTGGTGACACAGGATAGGAGTCCCAGCTACCCTGGAGGACTGAGGCAGGAGCATTGAGAACTGCCTGCCTAGGACAAAGTGTGTTCAATGTCAGCCTGGACAATCTATTGAGACCCTGTCTCAAAATAAAAAATGAAAAAAGGACTGGGGTGGTGGGGGGGAGCATAGCTCAGTGGCAGAGCACTTGCCTAGTATATCTGAGGCTTCGCGTTTAATCTCCAGACAGACATACACAGCCACAGACGTACACAGAATCACATGTGCATACAGCATCTTCAGGTCTTCTCTCTTGACCTATAGGGTCTGGGTTTGGGGCCCATTAGTTTGCCTCTTATCCAGCTCCAGGGACCACTGTGACATGCCCGAGTTGGAAAGCACAGCTCTGGAAAGGCATGAGCTTATGCAGGCACATTGGCATTTATTAACAGAGACATTTCACAAGCATTTCCAAGTAGAGAAGTATTCTAGTTTCTTTTAATTGCTGTGAGAAAAACACTGGCTGAAACCATCTTGGGGAGGAAAGGGTTTGTTTGGCTTACGAGCACAGTCTGTCATCGAGGGAAGCCAAAGCAAGAACTCAAAGCAGGACCCTAGAGCACAGACCATGGAGGAATGCTGCTTACTGGTCTGCTCCCATGGCCTGTGCTTAGTCAATCTTCCCAGGGGTGACACTGCGTACTGTAGACTGGGCCCACCCACATCAGTCAATAATCAAGAAAATGCCCCACAGACATAGATGGCCACAGGCCAATCCAATGGTGAAAATTCCTCATTTGAGGTTCCCTCTAGCTAGGTGTGTCAAGTTGACAACTAAATCTATCCAGCACAAGGAGTGAGGACGCCTAGCAGTTTGTCTAGAGCCCTGGCTTCCCTGTTGTAAGCAGACAGAGGGAGGGCCAGTGCCCCCATGGGGTCCTGTGGGAGTCCTTTGTGTCTGTCCTGGAGGGCTGGCCATGGCCTGGCAAAAGTGGGCAGGTTCTAGCTGCATCCAGGCAGGGCTTCGAGGGTTTCCCATAAAGATGGTCAAGGAGGAGTGGAAGGTGGAGCTGCCATTTGGGAGGAGGGAAATACACGGAGGGGGTGGCAGTAGTTTGTGGGGGTGCTCTGTAGTTCTGATAGGACCTGGTAAATTTGGAAAGAATCGTTTGCTGTCACAAATGTAATACCTGAAACCATCACGGAGTCCTGTAGGCCACAAAGCCTGCACAGATCTCCCTGAGTTTAAAGCAGGCGTAACAGGTCTTGTCTCCTGGAGGCTCTTGGGAATAACCTATTCCTTGCCTTTCCAGCGTCTCCTTTGTTTGTGGCCCCTTCCTCCATCTTCAGCATCCTCAGACCTCTTTCTGGGTCTCTCTTCCAATTTCTTCTTCCACTTTATTGTGGACCATCGGAGGATCCAGGACCCATCCCCTGTTTTAAGGTCAACTGCACAGTAACTTTAATCAACTCCATCTGTAGCCTGCATCTCCTTCTGTTATATGGCCAGCCACATTCATGGGTTCCAGGCATTAAGACATAGAAACATTTGGGGAGCCATTATTCTGCCTACCACAGGAGTCCAGTGGGAAAGAGCCAAGTGGATTGTCAGGAGGAGGAAGGCCTTGCCCACCTGCTCTTCGGAGGAGCAGTGTGGCCTGGAGAGAGGATTACCATCCGTGTTGGGGGAGACACAGCCATATGAGACTAGGGAGGTGAGCTAGTGAGGGACAGGTTCAAAGGCTGGGCTGACTGTGGCATGAACAGGTCAGGAAAAGAGAGCAGCCCCGAAGTCAGAGAACTGAGACTCTGTCATCTGGGGGTGACGTTCCCACCACTGGAGTCCCCCCCCCCAGAAGCCTGTTCCAGCCAGCCCTGCCTCCCTTGTCTTCCTGGCCTTGGCATCCTGTTGGTTGGCTAGAGGACTCTGAGCAGGTGCCAGGATAAGTACTGACCAGGCTAGTCAGGAAAGCAAGCTTTCCCACTTGGAGTCCATACAGCCTGGGCACCTCAAAGGAGACCCCATGTCCCTGACTGAAGAAGGAGTGTGGCTTATTTAGTCTGGTTAGGTAGTTTCTGGTGATCTCCCTAGGCCGGCACTGAGTCCTAGGTCCCCATCGCTGGTCACTTGGGTCAGTGGTGAAATCCTGGGTGAGGTTTGGGCACAAGACTCTCCTAGCTGGCGGGAGTGGGTTCTTGCTGGGGTAGAGGAGTGTGTACTGCAGGTGATGGTCAAGCCTGCCGTGTACTGCAGGTGATGGTCAAGCCTGCCGTGTACTGCAGGTGATGGTCAAGCCTGCCGTGTACTGCAGGTGATGGTCAAGCCTGCCGCATGCAATGAGGGCCTGTAGTCAGAGGGGCAAAGGTGCAGCAGCTCTCAGGATAGAGAGATGGAGAGAGGGAGGCTCCCAGGAACCGGGACCTGATTGGTCTCTGAGAAATAGGGCTACTCAGTGGAAGCCTTCCTGGCCTAATGGGTTCCTCTCGAAGAGTTTCTAGTCAGATGGGGACTCAGCCAGAATTGGGGAAGGTACTGTACTGGTATTCAGCATCCAGAGCACAATTGCAAACTCCACTTAGGGTGCAGGTTCCACCCAGAACTTAGACCAGGAGCAGAGCACAGGCCCCACCCAGAGACCAGGCCCCGCCCAGGGCACAAGCCCCACCCAGAGACCAGGCCCCGCCCAGGGCACAAGCCCCACCCAGAGACCAGGCTCCACCCAGGACACAAGCCCCACCCAGAGACCAGGCCCCGCCCAGGGCACAAGCCCCACCCAGGGCACAAGCCCCACCCAGAGACCAGGCCCCGCCCAGGGCACAAGCCCCACCCAGAGACCAGGCTCCGCCCAGGGCACAAGCCCCACCCAGAGACCAGGCTCCGCCCAGGGCACAAGCCCCACCCAGAGACCAGGCTCTGCCCAGGGCACAAGCCCCACCCAGAGACCAGGTCCCGCCCAGGGCACAAGCCCCACTCAGAGACCAGTCTCCGCCCAGGACACAAGCCCCTTTGGGTGTACCCTTTGGGTGTACCCTCCGGGTTCCTTTCTGCCTAATTTGGTCATCAGCTAGCTCCTAGACAACCTTGAGCCTCCTCCAGGCCCACTTTCCTCACTGTAAAATGGGAATCATAGCAGACTCTTCCCTGTCTTCTTCACTGGGTGAGGTGATCTGAAAATGGTTTGAAAAGTGAAAGTTAGAGCTCAGAGCCGGAAGCCCAGGGGCCCAGTAAGCCGGAGGGCTTGGGTATCAGGCCGATAGAGCCTCTTCCCAGATCTTTGCCCATCTCTGTGGCTGGGGCTTAGCTTCCATCGCTTCAGATTTCTCAAGTTCTAGATTAGGGACTAGTCCCTGTCTGTCCCCCTCCCCGACATTGGGTGGGTCTGGAGGCGTATTTGCTGTGACAACTGGGGACGCACTACCAGCATGGCATAGCGTGAAACAAGGCCTGCAGGTCTTCTCTGGCCAGATGGCAGCATGGCACAGGATGAGATTCGGTTCTAGAAAGAACACTGGTCAGTGCTGCCAGAGCAGAAGTGAGACTCCCCAGTCTGAGCTGTCTCCTCATCTGTAGAGAGATGGCACATCTCTCCTGGGAGAGAGGCACATCTCCCATGGGAACATTCCTCACCCTTCCTCCAGGAACCGCCCCCAGGGCTTTCGTTAGGCTAGTAGTACCCCTCGGCTTTGCCTAGGTTCCTGCCCACACCCAACTGTGGGCTCTCCATGAAGGACCTCAAGGTCCAGCAACACCCTGCAAATGGCAAGTGTAGAAAGGACTAAGCTGGTGTCTGTTGCCAATATTGGGCTCCCCCGGACTGGGATGGGATGGTGGTATAAACACAGAAGATCGTCTGTTCTAATCCTCGCCAGGTTGAGGTCTGTCTGGTGGTGGCTTCTTACTGGCAGAATCCAGTGTGCCTGCGTCTCTTTAGGTCACGGTTCTATCATGACAAACTTATCCTAATCACCTTCCAAAGGCTTTGCCTTGGAACATCACAGATTCAGTTCTGTCCTCTCACCATGGGCATTAAATTTCACCACACAAAACCCGGGGGGACATGCTCAGACCCATGCAAGTCACAGCCTCTAGGAAATGTCAGTTACAGTCGTTGCTGGCATTATGTATACCAGGGTAAGACCACCAAGATCTCAAGTCATTTGGGGTCCTGGCCACTAAGAAGACTCCCTCTGGCAGGGAGGATCCCTCTGGCAGGGGTGGGGGCAGGGAGGCTTGGTGAGGTGGGCACCCACAGCAGAGGCAAAGATGCTATGGGGAGACAGGACTGCCCAGAATTGGGGAATGTGGGGATGTGCCCACCACCCCTAGGCCCTCTGCGGCTGCCCTCTGCTCCACTGCCTACAACAGTGGGCCTCGAGAAGGTCTCCTGGAGGCCTGCTGGGTTCACACAGAACTCGGGGCTTGGTGAAGCCACGGGGGATGCTGTCGTCTTCCCGATCTTTCTGTTGCTCTCTTCTCCCCAATACCTTCTCTTACGTTTACAGTGGAGACCAACTGCCATGGGTTGAATATGGACTGAGTGTGTCCCCCAAAGGATTGTGGGCTAAAGGCTTGGTCCTGTGTGTTGTTTTGAGGTCGTGGTGTGCTGTTTTGAAATTGTAGACTTTAAGATGTGGGGGCTATTGAGAGCTAGCTAGATTGCTGGGAATGTTGCCCTCAGCAGGGATTGATGTGTCAGTTCCCATAAGAAAGGAAACAAACTAAAACCCAAGCCTGACCCTGAATCCCTACGGCCCCCACCACATTGTGAGGCATCCAGAGGTACGCTCGCCACATCTCCAGTTACCAGAAGTGTGAGCTTTATAAAGTACCCAGTCCGGGGCATTTTGTTACAGAAATATAAGATAGGCCACACCACCACCGTTGATGCTCTGAGCACATGGTTGCTCGTTTCCGTGGCAGAACCTGTCACCATTTGTGAGCTGGACTCCTGCAACTCCAAGGCTCAGTTTCCAGATCTGAGTCTCGATGCCAGAGGCAGGAGGCAGCCTCCATGGGAGTGCTCTCTCTGTACTAGGCACCTTGAGTATTTTCTAAGTTTGTCTCCATCCTGAGGTCCGTTATTTTAGATGATGAACTGAAGCTCAGGGAGGGTGAGGACTCTCCTCAGGTTGCCCAGCTGGGGAATAGCAGAGTTAGACCCTTGCAATTGCCACACATCTACCCCGGATGGGTCAATGAGTGCAGGGCCACAGGGACACTGAGCACAGCCATGTGTGTCCTAGGAACGATGGAGGTAGCTGCCCCACTCCAAATCCTGAGTTTCGGGAGATGTCCCCAGCTAGAGTCATTGTGAAGACTACGCATGGCAGTGTGTGTGTGTGTGAAGTTCAGACAGCACCCAGCAGAGTAACTGCAAGGACCATGTAAGCTGTGCAGGTGCTTTGGCCAAACGCCCTCACCCGAGTCCCCCACCATCCCGTCCCACTAACTGTTATAGAGGGAAGGGGCGAGGGAGAGTCGCTTGGACAAGTGCTTTGTCAGTTCTACATGCTTCACCTCACACTCCTTCAGGTCAGATCCCCTAAGATGGCTGCTTGAAGGACAGGCTGGGGTAATGTGGGGGCGGGCACATGATATCCTTCTTTGTGGGTGGCATGTGCAGGATGGGGTGTGGGCTGGAGCTTGAGTTTCAATGTTGCCCTGGGCTTGGGCTCTTGGGCAGGACTGTTGCATGTACACTGCTATCTGCACTCAGTGCAAGGCCCTTTATTCACAAGTTCTCAAAGGAAGATATGAGAGTTTGGATTGGGTGTGTTGTCCCCCATCCCCCGCCCCAGATCCTATGCTAGAGGCTCGGTGGCCAACCGCTGGTGCTATTGGGAAGTTCTGCAACCATCAAGAGATGGGCATAGTGAACGGAGGTTAAGTCACTTGAAGTCTGCCTGTGAAGGGAGTGTGTGTGTGTGTGTGTGTGTGTGTACACATATATGTGTATGTGGAGGCCAGAAATGAACCTCAGGTATCGTTCCTCGGGAACTGCTCACCTTCTTCAGCCAGGGTCTCTCACTGAACTTGGAGCTCGTCAGGTCGGCTAAGCCTGGCGAGCTAGCACACCCCGGGGATCCTCCTGTTTCAGCCTCTTGACTGCTAGGATGTGAAGCAGATCACCACAGCCAGTTTTTCCACATGGGTTCTGGAGGGAATATTGGGGATCCAGCTTCTCTCATCATGTTGCAGTTTCCACGAGCAGAGCGGCCCTCCGTGGCCATGCACTCCCACTGTAATACACTGTGCCACCCTTGCTCCAGAGCAGCAGGGTCAGCCGACTGTGGGCTAAACCTTCCAAAACCACGATGACAGCAAACCATCCCTCCATATAATCTGTTTACCTCGGGTATTTTGTCACAGCAAGGAAAAGCTAACACAGAAGTGTTATTTGGGGCCCAGAACCCATGTATAGGTAAAAAGGCTCAGACTAAAAGGGGGTCTTGTCCTGTGGCCTCTCCTCCCTCCACAGCTGTTCCTGAGTCTCTTCTGTGGGACTACCACAGGACTGAGGTCACAGATGTCCAAACATTTGATATTGCAACATGACATTGCCACTTACAAAGTTCACTCCTAAGAACTGTGCAATTGAATATTTTTAAAAATAACGAAATTTTATTAAATTTTAATTAAGTTCACAGTTTTATATTGGGCCAAATTCATAGCTATCCTCAGCCTCATGGGGCTTGGTTTAGACATGCCCAGAGGGTCACAGAACCAGAGGGGACTAGGTGAGGCTGAGACCCTGCTGCCCAGGCTGCGGGAGTGGGGACCCTCTTCTTGTTCATCCACAAGCCTGCGATATGGCTCTCAGGAGCTGAGGTCTGGGATCTCTCAGGGTCTTGACCCCTTTGGCTATGGTTAAAGCCACTTTGTCCTCTGGCCACCAGTGTCCCTATTGGGTTATGCCAAGTCACCTACAGTCTTCTTTCATTATCCAGCCACACATGAGAAGTGATAGGAAGTTACTGACATGTGGACCACACCAAGGACCCAAGATTGTGAGGTTCCTGGAGCCTCTCACAGTAAGTGAAACTGATCTTTGCATCAAAAAGCATCAGGGCTGAGGGTGAGCCCACAGGATCTCCCCTTGGTGATGACAGAAGTGCTTTTGAAGTATCAGCTTCAACCCCAACTGTGCCAGGAGTCCCAGCCTCTCTGGTGACTTGGGCTGATCTATTTGTGGCCTCTGCCAGCTCTTCCTGCCCCTTGCTCTTATTTATGCCAGGCACCTTACAGGTGGCTATGGAATGTGTAAGTGGGTAGCCTGGTTTTAGAGTGACAATGAAAAGTTACATACCCATCTGCTAGCTCTCCCCTTCTGGGTAATGTTAAGCCCCGGTCCTGATACTCAGTGTCCCGGCAGACTCTTCTTCCCTGACCCTGGTCCATTCAGTGACTAGGGACTACTTCATTCTTGATGTCAGTCCTGAGTCCCTAGGGACCAAGCCTTTATATAGAGACCATTAAGGACACTTTTCCAACCACAGCAGAGGCTTCCAGCAGGCCTCACCTCCAGTACAGTCTTGTAGAACATTAGGGCTTCATTTGGGGAGTTGGGCCATTCAGTCCACAGCATGGTGAACAGGAAAAGCATTCGTCAGTGATCCACAGCCAACTGAAGGAGTAAAGCCTAGATTGGGGGGGGGATACCAGTGGGTGGTCCCTCTGAGGAGGTAACATATGAGCAGAGGCCCAATGAAGGATGGGGGTGCTGGCAAGTTTTAGGAACGTGGGACAGTATAGTGAGTAAAGAAGAAGCGGGGCTTGGAGTGAAGTCGGGGCTGGAGGCTTACTGGGCTGAGTGGCGAGGAGAGCAGGTGCTCAGGTTGGGGCTTCGGGCCTGCCAGATGGAGTCAGTGTTAGCTGAATGTGGAGGACTGGGTGGAGCAGGTTCCTGGTTCTGGGGACCACCGGGAGCAGCTCATGAGGGTTCCCTCACACACCTCCCACACGCCCAAGTGCAAGCAGTGAGTTGGAGTCAGGGCACACGTGAGCCCCATGCCCCCAACTGACTTGGCTTTATGAGTGATTGTCAGACCTTCGTGTTGCTTCTCTGTTTGGATTTTGCACAGCTGAGATTCCCATGGCTCATCTGCTTCCTCGCTTTTGTTTTCTTGTTTCTTTGTCGATAACTTGTCCATCATGTCTCCTGGAACTTCCATCCCTTTCTAGTTGTGTAGACATCTGATGTTAAATCCAGGTCTGTGGTGGGTGCTGACTCTTCACCCACCCATCTCTCATTTCTCTCACTCTGGGAAGGTAAAAGCTTAAACATTTCAATTAACTTCTAATATACACACAAACGCACGTCCATTTACAAATGATATACGAATTACAAAGAACACCATAATGCACACCAGTGGGCTCTCTCCTCTCCCAGCTGTGTGGAAGTGACTATGACAAGGTCTGGGTTGTTCTTCCCAGATTATTATTTATGAGTTTATCTCTTTTGCGTACCTATAAATATATGGACAAGTTAGTCTTGGCTTTGCATTTTACAAAAATTAGGATCATACTTATTTCCTAGGACTGATTTTATATTCTGCATTATGTTTCCAAGACCCATCTACATTGATGAACATTTTATGGTTAATTCATAATTCATTTTCACTGTATGATATTTCATCATATGTACATCCTATGATGTATTTACGGTTGATTCAGGCTGCTGTCATTGTAAAGAGGGCTCCCATGTCTATCTCCTGAACCTCAGAGACAATTCCTGCCATATATATATATATATATATATATATATAATAAAATTGTGGGGGGTGTATTGTGTGTGCATACCAAGCTCACATGTGGGGATCAGAGGACAATTTTCTGGAGTTAGTTCTTTCCTTCCACCATATGGATTCCATGGACTGAACTCAGGTCATCAGACTTGGCAGCAAGTACCTTTACCCACTGAGCCATTGTGCTGGATAGCTTTAGTGTCAACTTGACACACCTGGGTTGAAGGAGCCTCAATCGGGGAGTTGGCTCCATTGGACTGGCCTGTGGCCACATCTGTGGAGTATTGTCTTGATTGTTGGGCAATGTGGGAGTGCCCAGCCCACTATGGGTGGTGCCACCCTGGGCAAGTTGTTGTGTAGCGTATAAGAGGGCAGGCTGGGCATGGGCCAGGGGGGCAAGCCAGTAAGCACTATTCCTCCAAGCCCGTGCTTCAGCTCCTGTCTCCAGGTTCCTGCCCTGAGTTCCTACATTGGGCTCCCTGAGTGATGAACTGTGACCCAGGAGATGTGAGCTGAATGAACCCTTTCCTCCCCAAGTTGGTGTTGGTCAGAGTGTTTTGTCACAGCAATCAAAGAGGAAACTAGAACAGCCATCTTGCCAGCCCCCTTGTTAATTGTATACAATTTATTAGTATGGAAATATAACAGGCTTCCATAGTGGGTATGTCAGCTTGCACATGCATGGTGTGGTTAAGGGTAAACATTGATTACATCCTTTCCAGAACCTGTCAGGGTCAGGCGTTTTTTTCCATCACTGATATCACCTCTGGTCCAGGAGGTCCTGTGTTCTCAGTGTTATTTGCGTTTCCCTATGTGGCTGCTACTGAGCCAGCGGAATTCCGCACTCTCATCTTTTGGTTTCCTTCTCCAGTGATTAACTTCATAAGCTCTGTCCATTATTTTTTCCTGGTCTGCCGAATGGCTCACTCTCTCCTTTATTGATCAGGATGTTGCTTATCAGACCCAGTGCCTTGCATGTGTAGGTGGGTGCTGTGCCACTGAGCTGAGCCCCAGGACCAGGTCTTTCATTTTGATGCAATTAGATTGATTTTTTTCCTTTGCAATTTGAGCTTTTGAACTATTCAGAAATCCCTCTACACCTGTAGGTTAAGAATATTTCTTGAGCCAGGCGTGGTGGTGCACGCCCTTGATCCTAGCACTCCATAGGCAGAGGCAGGCGGATCTTTGTGAGTTCAAGGCCATCCTGGTCTACAGAGTGAGTTCCAGGACATCTGGGGCTACAGGGAGACCCTGTCTCGAGAAGATTAAAAAAAAGTGTATAACACCATGTCTGGTCTTTGCTTTGATATATTTTATCTATCTATGTATCTATCTCTATATATCTATCTATCTATATCTATCATCTATCTATCTATCTATCTATCTATCTATCTATCTATCATCTATCATCTATCTTCTATCTTTTTGAGACAGGGTCTCTCTTTAGCTCAGCTGTCCTGGAACTCACTATGTAGAACAGGCTGGCCTTGAACTCACAAAGATCCACCTGCTTCTGCCTCCTGGGTGCTATGAGTTAAGGGTGCCACCATGCCCAGCATTTTTATTTTTATTTTATGAGTATGAGCATATTGCCTGAATCTGTGTCAGTGCACCCATATTGTATAGTGCTTAGGGAGGTCATTAGAGGGCATTGGGTCCCCTGGAACTGGAGTTAGAAATGTTACTAGCCATCATGGATGGGTGCTGAAAACTGAACCCAAGTCTTTTGCAAGAGCAGCCAGTGTTCTTGACCACTGAGCTATTTCTCCATCCACTTGGTCTTTGTATTTTCAAACTGAAAAGTTTTAAAATGACTTCCAGTTTCTGGTTTTACCTATCTTTTTCAAAGGCCTTCTGGCAGCTTAAGTCCATTGTGTATTATGTATATCAGACTACATGTATTTGATGTATATGTACCTGTATGAAAAAGCCAGAGAAGGACATTAATCTTCTCTACTATTATGTTCCTTTTTTCTGTTATGTATACCTGTCAGTCACTGATCTGTCGTATCTGTCTGTCTTTTCAATGAAGGCCACAACCCAAATGCTGTGGTCAAAGGCATGTAGGACAGTGCACAGCTTTGACATGGGTGTTGGGAATTTGAACTCAGGTCATTTGTCAAGTGCTCTTACCCAGTGACAATCTCCCTTGCTATACCTTGAATCTCTCAATCACAAAAAAAGAAAAGCAAACTAATGACATATTTATGTAATAAGTTTCTATAACTAAAAATTGAACAAACTACATGTAATATCATGAAAGACTTTTAATGCTTTATGCTCAGTCTCAATTATTATGTCATTACTAGTCTATTAACCTAAATTAAAAAAATATGTATATATATATATCACCCTTTCTCTCTTCCTCCCCTACCCAGAAAGGCTGACATCCAGCACTGGGGCAGTCCTGGGACTGCTGTGGCCTCAGCTCCAGCTGGGGTGCAAGACACTGAGAATTCAGACCTCAGTGAGGCCAGTATTCCTGACTGTGACATTACACCCATCCCTTGGCCATGAAACTTGTCACTAGGAAGGAAGACTTTGGACAATAGCCAACAAAAGGAATACTTGGAAGAATCTCCTGAGCGGCACTCGGTGGAGGTGTAAGACCTGAATTGAGCCTTACCTTTGAGAGACCTACGAGTGAGAGAGGCATCGAGATAAGACTCTTGATGCAAAATCAAGAGGTTTATTCTTCTGGCATGCCAGGGTTCACCTGTACAATGGGGAGAGGCGAACCCCTGAGTCATTTCTGCATACAGTTTTTTTTTTTAAATTTTTTTTATTATTTATTTTTGTATGTGTATGAATGTATTGTCTGCATGCAGGTCTGTGCACCCGTGTCGTGCAATGCCGTGGAGGTCAGAAGAGGGTCTCGGATTCCCCTGGAACTGGAGTTCTCCTGGAATTGGAGTTACAGACGGTTCTTAGCCGCCATGTGGGTGCTGGGGATCGAACCCGGGTCCTCTGCAAGAGCGTCGGGTGTCCAGTGTTGACCGGATAAGTGTGGTTGGAAGAGAACAAGTGAGGAGCCAGCAGGGGGCCTGGTTGTGTAGGGTGTTGGTTGATGTTTGGGAGGTAGATGGAATTAAGACAGATTCTCCTATGGTACCTCCGAGACTAGGCGTTGAAATTTGTGAATCTCCTCCCTCCCAAGTTCCTCCCAAGTGCTAAGATTAAAGTGGTACACCACCTGCATAGCTGGGCCACTGGCTGTCAATGGAGCTGTTCATTGTAACCATCTGGGGGGGCTTTAAATGCACCCCACGTGCCCTCCCCAGGGATGGACTGCCTGCTGTCTCTAGGCATGGTCCCCTGTAGGAACAATGCATTTTATTCTCAGACAAGTCTGTATGAACTCAGACACTAGGACTTTTACAAGTTTCTCGGGGACACTAGGGGGTGGGCAGGGTTGAGCACACAGGTGCAAGGCCTTAAGGACAGGGAGATAGGGCTTGTCTGGCTGTCCTGTGCCTACAGCAGGAGTCTCCTGTGGGACTTGTTAGAAGCAAGCATCCAACCAGGCTTGGTGACACAGGATAGGAGTCCCAGCTGACCCTGTAGAGACTGAGGCAGGAAGCATTGAGAACTGCCTGCCTAGGACAAAGTGTGTTCAATGTCAGCTCTGGGCAATCTATTGAGACCTGTCTCAAAATAACAAAATGAAAAAAGGACTGGGGTGGTGGGGGGGCGAGCATAGCTCAGTGGACAGCGCCCATGCCCAGTATATCTGAGGCTTCGCGTTTAATCTCCAGACAGACATACACAGCCACAGACGTACACAGAATCACATGTGCATACAGCATCTTCAGGTCTTCTCTCTTGACCTATAGGGTCTGGGTTTGGGGCCCATTAGTTTGCCTCTTATCCAGCTCCAGGGACCACTGTGACATGCCCGAGTTGGAAAGCACAGCTCTGGAAAGGCATGAGCTTATGCAGGCACATTGGCATTATTACAGAGACATTTCACAAGCATTTCCACGATAAGAAGTATTCTAGTTTTCTTTTAATTTGCTGTGAGAAAAACACTGGCTGAAACCATCGGGGAGGAAAGGGTTTTTTGGCTTACAGCCATCAGTCCAGTCGATCGAGGAAGGCCAAGAGCAAGAACCTGCAGGACGTTCTGAAGCACAGACCAGTGAGGAATGCTGCTTTCGGCCCACATGGTCTTGCTCCACATAGTGCCATCTTACCCTATGGTATCCGAACACTGCCGTACTGTGAACTGGCACCACCCACATCAGACATCATCAATAATCAGCAATGACCCCACGACAATAGAGTGCCACAGGGCAATCAATGGTTGAAGAATTCCTCATCTGAGGTTCCCTCTAGCAGGGTGTGTCATGTGACAACTAAATTATCCAGCACAAGGATTGGGACGCCTAGCAGTTTGTCTAGAGCCCTGGCTTCCCTGTTGTAAGCAGACAGAGGGAGGGCCAGTGCCCCCATGGGGTCCTGTGGGAGTCCTTTGTGTCTGTCCTGGAGGGCTGGCCATGGCCTGGCAAAAGTGGGCAGGTTCTAGCTGCATCCAGGCAGGGCTTCGAGGGTTTCCCATAAAGATGGTCAAGGAGGAGTGGAAGGTGGAGCTGCCATTTGGGAGGAGGGAAATACACGGAGGGGGTGGCAGTAGTTTGTGGGGGTGCTCTGTAGTTCTGATAGGACCTGGTAAATTTGGAAAGAATCGTTTGCTGTCACAAATGTAATACCTGAAACCATCACGGAGTCCTGTAGGCCACAAAGCCTGCACAGATCTCCCTGAGTTTAAAGCAGGCGTAACAGGTCTTGTCTCCTGGAGGCTCTTGGGAATAACCTATTCCTTGCCTTTCCAGCGTCTCCTTTGTTTGTGGCCCCTTCCTCCATCTTCAGATCCTCAAGAACCTCTGGTCTGGGTCTCTCTTCCATTTCTCTTCTTCCACTTTATTGTGGACCATCGGAGGATCCAGGACCCATCCCCTGTTTTAAGGTCAACTGCACAGTAACTTTAATCAACTCCATCTGTAGCCTGCATCTCCTTCTGTTATATGGCCAGCCACATTCATGGGTTCCAGGCATTAAGACATAGAAACATTTGGGGAGCCATTATTCTGCCTACCACAAGGAGTTCCATGGGAAGAGCCAAGTGGGATTGTCAGGAGGAGGAAGGCCTTGCCCACCTGCTCTTCGGAGGAGCAGTGTGGCCTGGAGAGAGGATTACCATCCGTGTTGGGGGAGACACAGCCATATGAGACTAGGGAGGTGAGCTAGTGAGGGACAGGTTCAAAGGCTGGGCTGACTGTGGCATGAACAGGTCAGGAAAAGAGAGCAGCCCCGAAGTCAGAGAACTGAGACTCTGTCATCTGGGGGTGACGTTCCCACCACTGGAGTCCCCCCCCCCAGAAGCCTGTTCCAGCCAGCCCTGCCTCCCTTGTCTTCCTGGCCTTGGCATCCTGTTGGTTGGCTAGAGGACTCTGAGCAGGTGCCAGGATAAGTACTGACCAGGCTAGTCAGGAAAGCAAGCTTTCCCACTTGGAGTCCATACAGCCTGGGCACCTCAAAGGAGACCCCATGTCCCTGACTGAAGAAGGAGTGTGGCTTATTTAGTCTGGTTAGGTAGTTTCTGGTGATCTCCCTAGGCCGGCACTGAGTCCTAGGTCCCCATCGCTGGTCACTTGGGTCAGTGGTGAAATCCTGGGTGAGGTTTGGGCACAAGACTCTCCTAGCTGGCGGGAGTGGGTTCTTGCTGGGGTAGAGGAGTGTGTACTGCAGGTGATGGTCAAGCCTGCCGTGTACTGCAGGTGATGATCAAGCCTGCCGTGTACTGCAGGTGATGGTCAAGCCTGCCGTGTACTGCAGGTGATGGTCAAGCCTGCCGTGTACTGCAGGTGATGGTCAAGCCTGCCGTGTACTGCAGGTGATGGTCAAGCCTGCCGTGTACTGCAGGTGATGGTCAAGCCTGCCGTGTACTGCAGGTGATGATCAAGCCTGCCGCATGCAATGAGGGCCTGTAGTCAGAGGGGCAAAGGTGCAGCAGCTCTCAGGATAGAGAGATGGAGAGAGGGGAGGCTCCCAGGAACGCGACCTGATTGGTCTCTGAGAAATAGGGCTACTCAGTGGAAGCCTTCCTGGCCTAATGGGTTCCTCTCGAAGAGTTTCTAGTCAGATGGGGACTCAGCCAGAATTGGGGAAGGTACTGTACTGGTATTCAGCATCCAGAGCACAATTGCAAACTCCACTTAGGGTGCAGGTTCCACCCAGAACTTAGACCAGGAGCAGAGCACAGGCCCCACCCAGAGACCAGGCCCCACCCAGGACACAAGCCCCACCCAGAGACCAGGCCCCCCCAGGCACAAGCCCCACCCAGAGACCAGGCCCCCCCAGGCACAAGCCCCACCCAGAGACCAGGCCCCCCCCAGGCACAAGCCCCACCCAGAGACCAGGCCCCCCAGGCACAAGCCCCACCCAGAGACCAGGCCCCGCCCAGGACACAAGCCCCACCCAGAGACCAGGCCCCACAAAGCCCCCACCCAGAACCTAGAGCTTCCACCCAGGACACAAGCCCCACCCAGAGACCAGGCCCCGCCAGGAGCACAGGCCCCACCCAGAGACCAGGCTCCACCCAGGACACAAGCCCCACCCAGAGACCAGGCCCCACCCAGGACACAAGCCCCACCCAGAGACCACGCCCCGCCGGGCACAAGCCCCCCAGAGACCAGGCCCGCCAGGGCACAAGCCCCACCCAGAAGACCAGGCCTCCACCCAGGACACAAGCCCCACCCAGAGACCAGGCCCCGCCTAGGGCACAAGCCCCACCCAGAGACCAGGCCCCACCCAGGACACAAGCCCCACCCAGAGACCAGGCCCCACCCAGGGCACAAGCCCCACCCAGAGACCAGGCCCCACCCAGGACACAAGCCCCACCCAGAGACCAGGCCCCGCCCAGGACACAAGCCCCACCCAGAGACCAGGGCACAAGCCCCACCCAGAGACCAGGTCCCGCCCAGGAGCACAAGCCCCACCCAGAGACCAGGCCCCAGCCCAGGAGCACAAGCCCCACCCAGAGACCAGGCTCTGCCCAAGGAGCACAGGCCCCACCCAGAGACCAGGCTCTGCCCAGGGCACAAGCCCCACTCAGAGACCAGTCTCCGCCCAGGACACAAGCCCCTTTGGGTGTACCCTTTGGGTGTACCCTCCGGGTTCCTTTCTGCCTAATTTGGTCATCAGCTAGCTCCTAGACAACCTTGAGCCTCCTCCAGGCCCACTTTCCTCCTGTAAAATGGGAATGCATAGCAGACTCTTCCCTGTCTTCTTCACTGGGTGAGGTGATCTGAAAATGGTTTGAAAAGTGAAAGTTAGAGCTCAGAGCCGGAAGCCCAGGGGCCCAGTAAGCCGGAGGGCTTGGGTATCAGGCCGATAGAGCCTCTTCCCAGATCTTTGCCCATCTCTGTGGCTGGGGCTTAGCTTCCATCGCTTCAGATTTCTCAAGTTCTAGATTAGGGACTAGTCCCTGTCTGTCCCCCTCCCCGACATTGGGTGGGTCTGGAGGCGTATTTGCTGTGACAACTGGGGACGCACTACCAGCATGGCATAGCGTGAAACAAGGCCTGCAGGTCTTCTCTGGCCAGATGGCAGCATGGCACAGGATGAGATTCGGTTCTAGAAAGAACACTGGTCAGTGCTGCCAGAGCAGAAGTGAGACTCCCCAGTCTGAGCTGTCTCCTCATCTGTAGAGAGATGGCACATCTCTCCTGGGAGAGAGGCACATCTCCCCTGGGAACATTCCTCACCCTTCCTCCAGGAACCGCCCCCAGGGCTTTCGTTAGGCTAGTAGTACCCCTCGGCTTTGCCTAGGTTCCTGCCCACACCCAACTGTGGGCTCTCCATGAAGGACCTCAAGGTCCAGCAACACCCTGCAAATGGCAAGTGTAGAAAGGACTAAGCTGGTGTCTGTTGCCAATATTGGGCTCCCCCGGACTGGGATGGGATGGTGGTATAAACACAGAAGATCGTCTGTTCTAATCCTCGCCAGGTTGAGGTCTGTCTGGTGGTGGCTTCTTACTGCAGAATCCAGTGTGCCTGCTGCTCTTTAGGTCACGGTTCTATCATGACAAACTTATCCTAATCACCTTCCAAAGGCTTTGCCTTGGAACATCACAGATTCAGTTCTGTCCTCTCACCATGGGCATTAAATTTCACCACACAAAACCCGGGGGGACATGCTCAGACCCATGCAAGTCACAGCCTCTAGGAAATGTCAGTTACAGTCGTTGCTGGCATTATGTATACCAGGGTAAGACCACCAAGATCTCAAGTCATTTGGGGTCCTGGCCACTAAGAAGACTCCCTCTGGGCAGGGAGGATCCCTCTGGCAGGGGTGGGGGGCAGGGAGGCTTGGTGAGGTGGGCACCCACAGCAGAGGCAAAGATGCTATGGGGAGACAGGACTGCCCAGAATTGGGGAATGTGGGGATGTGCCCACCACCCCTAGGCCCTCTGCGGCTGCCCTCTGCTCCACTGCCTACAACAGTGGGCCTCGAGAAGGTCTCCTGGAGGCCTGCTGGGTTCACACAGAACTCGGGGCTTGGTGAAGCCACGGGGGATGCTGTCGTCTTCCCGATCTTTCTGTTGCTCTCTTCTCCCCAATACCTTCTCTTACGTTTACAGTGGAGACCAACTGCCATGGGTTGAATATGGACTGAGTGTGTCCCCCAAAGGATTGTGGGCTAAAGGCTTGGTCCTGTGTGTTGTTTTGAGGTCGTGGTGTGCTGTTTTGAAATTGTAGACTTTAAGATGTGGGGGCTATTGAGAGCTAGCTAGATTGCTGGGAATGTTGCCCTCAGCAGGGATTGATGTGTCAGTTCCCATAAGAAAGGAAACAAACTAAAACCCAAGCCTGACCCTGAATCCCTACGGCCCCCACCACATTGTGAGGCATCCAGAGGTACGCTCGCCACATCTCCAGTTACCAGAAGTGTGAGCTTTATAAAGTACCCAGTCCGGGGCATTTTGTTACAGAAATATAAGATAGGCCACACCACCACCGTTGATGCTCTGAGCACATGGTTGCTCGTTTCCGTGGCAGAACCTGTCACCATTTGTGAGCTGGACTCCTGCAACTCCAAGGCTCAGTTTCCAGATCTGAGTCTCGATGCCAGAGGCAGGAGGCAGCCTCCAAGGGAGTGCTCTCTCTGTACTAGGCACCTTGAGTATTTTCTAAGTTTTTCTCCATCCTGAGGTCCGTTATTTTAGATGATGAACTGAAGCTCAGGGAGGGTGAGGACTCTCCTCAGGTTGCCCAGCTGGGGAATAGCAGAGTTAGACCCTTGCAATTGCCACACATCTACCCCGGATGGGTCAATGAGTGCAGGGCCACAGGGACACTGAGCACAGCCATGTGTGTCCTAGGAACGATGGAGGTAGCTGCCCCACTCCAAATCCTGAGTTTCGGGAGATGTCCCCAGCTAGAGTCATTGTGAAGACTACGCATGGCAGGTGTGTGTGTGTGAAGTTCAGACAGCACCCAGCAGAGTAACTGCAAGGACCATGTAAGCTGTGCAGGTGCTTTGGCCAAACGCCCTCACCCGAGTCCCCCACCATCCCGTCCCACTAACTGTTATAGAGGGAAGGGGCGAGGGAGAGTCGCTTGGACAAGTGCTTTGTCAGTTCTACATGCTTCACCTCACACTCCTTCAGGTCAGATCCCCTAAGATGGCTGCTTGAAGGACAGGCTGGGGTAATGTGGGGGCGGGCACATGATATCCTTCTTTGTGGGTGGCATGTGCAGGATGGGGTGTGGGCTGGAGCTTGAGTTTCAATGTTGCCCTGGGCTTGGGCTCTTGGGCAGGACTGTTGCATGTACACTGCTATCTGCACTCAGTGCAAGGCCCTTTATTCACAAGTTCTCAAAGGAAGATATGAGAGTTTGGATTGGGTGTGTTGTCCCCCATCCCCCGCCCCAGATCCTATGCTAGAGGCTCGGTGGCCAACCGCTGGTGCTATTGGGAAGTTCTGCAACCATCAAGAGATGGGCATAGTGAACGGAGGTTAAGTCACTTGAAGTCTGCCTGTGAAGGGAGTGTGTGTGTGTGTGTGTGTGTGTGTGTGTGTGTGTGTACACATATATGTGTATGTGGAGGCCAGAAATGAACCTCAGGTATCGTTCCTCGGGAACTGCTCACCTTCTCAGCCAGGGTCTCCACTGAACTTGGAGCTCGTCAGGTCGGCTAAGCCTGGCGAGCTAGCACACCCCGGGGATCCTCCTGTTTCAGCCTCTTGATGCTAGGAGTTGAAGCAGATCACCACAGCAGTTTTCCACATGGGTTCTGGAGGGAATATTGGGGATCCAGCTTCTCTCATCATGTTGCAGTTTCCACGAGCAGAGCGGCCCTCCGTGGCCATGCACTCCCACTGTAATACACTGTGCCACCCTTGCTCCAGAGCAGCAGGGTCAGCCGACTGTGGGCTAAACCTCCAAACAACGATGACAGCAAACCATCCCCCATATAATCTGTTTACCTCGGGTATTTTGTCACAGCAAGGAAAAGCTAACACAGAAGTGTTATTTGGGGCCCAGAACCCATGTATAGGTAAAAAGGCTCAGACTAAAAGGGGGTCTTGTCCTGTGGCCTCTCCTCCCTCCACAGCTGTTCCTGAGTCTCTTCTGTGGGACTACCACAGGACTGAGGTCACAGATGTCCAAACATTTGATATTGCAACATGCCATTCCAATTACAAAGTTCATCCTAAGAACTGTGCAATTGAATATTTTTAAAAATAACGAAATTTTATTAAATTTTAATTAAGTTCACAGTTTTATTTGGGCCAAATTCATAGCTATCCTCAGCCTCATGGGGCTTGGTTTAGACATGCCCAGAGGGTCACAGAACCAGAGGGGACTAGGTGAGGCTGAGACCCTGCTGCCCAGGCTGCGGGAGTGGGGACCCTCTTCTTGTTCATCCACAAGCCTGCGATATGGCTCTCAGGAGCTGAGGTCTGGGATCTCTCAGGGTCTTGACCCCTTTGGCTATGGTTAAAGCCACTTTGTCCTCTGGCCACCAGTGTCCCTATTGGGTTATGCCAAGTCACCTACAGTCTTCTTTCATTATCCAGCCACACATGAGAAGTGATAGGAAGTTACTGACATGTGGACCACACCAAGGACCCAAGATTGTGAGGTTCCTGGAGCCTCTCACAGTAAGTGAAACTGATCTTTGCATCAAAAAGCATCAGGGCTGAGGGTGAGCCCACAGGATCTCCCCTTGGTGATGACAGAAGTGCTTTTGAAGTATCAGCTTCAACCCCAACTGTGCCAGGAGTCCCAGCCTCTCTGGTGACTTGGGCTGATCTATTTGTGGCCTCTGCCAGCTCTTCCTGCCCCTTGCTTTATTTATGCCAGGCACCTTACAGTTGGCTATGGAATGTGTAAGTGGGTAGCCTGGTTTTAGAGTGACAATGAAAAGTTACATACCCATCTGCTAGCTCTCCCCTTCTGGGTAATGTTAAGCCCCGGTCCTGATACTCAGTGTCCCGGCAGACTCTTCTTCCCTGACCCTGGTCCATTCAGTGACTAGGGACTACTTCATTCTTGATGTCAGTCCTGAGTCCCTAGGGACCAAGCCTTTATATAGAGACCATTAAGGACACTTTTCCAACCACAGCAGAGGCTTCCAGCAGGCCTCACCTCCAGTACAGTCTTGTAGAACATTAGGGCTTCATTTGGGGAGTTGGGCCATTCAGTCCACAGCATGGTGAACAGGAAAAGCATTCGTCAGTGATCCACAGCCAACTGAAGGAGTAAAGCCTAGATTGGGGGGGGGATACCAGTGGGTGGTCCCTCTGAGGAGGTAACATATGAGCAGAGGCCCAATGAAGGATGGGGGTGCTGGCAAGTTTTAGGAACGTGGGACAGTATAGTGAGTAAAGAAGAAGCGGGGCTTGGAGTGAAGTCGGGGCTGGAGGCTTACTGGGCTGAGTGGCGAGGAGAGCAGGTGCTCAGGTTGGGGCTTCGGGCCTGCCAGATGGAGTCAGTGTTAGCTGAATGTGGAGGACTGGGTGGAGCAGGTTCCTGGTTCTGGGGACCACCGGGAGCAGCTCATGAGGGTTCCCTCACACACCTCCCACACGCCCAAGTGCAAGCAGTGAGTTGGAGTCAGGGCACACGTGAGCCCCATGCCCCCAACTGACTTGGCTTTATGAGTGATTGTCAGACCTTCGTGTTGCTTCTCTGTTTGGATTTTGCACAGCTGAGATTCCCTTGGCTCAATCTGCTTCCTCGCTTTTTGTTTTCTTGTTTCTTTGTCGATAACTTGTCCATCATGTCTCCTGGAACTTCCATCCCTTTCTAGTTGTGTAGACATCTGATGTTAAATCCAGGTCTGTGGTGGGTGCTGACTCTTCACCCACCCATCTCTCATTTCTCTCACTCTGGGAAGGTAAAAGCTTAAACATTTCAATTAACTTCTAATATACACACAAACGCACGTCCATTTACAAATGATATACGAATTACAAAGAACACCATAATCACACACCAGTGGCGCTTCTCCTCTCCCAGCTGTGTGGAAGTGACTATGACAAGGCTGGGTTGTTCTTCCCAGATTATTATTAATGAGTTTACTCTTTTTGCGTATATAAATATATGGACAAGTTAGTCTTGGCTTTGCATTTACAAAAATTAGGATCATACTATTTCCTAGGACTGATTTTATATTCTGCATTTTGTTTCCAAGACCCATCTACATTGATGAACATTTTATGGTTAATTCATAATTCATTTTCACTGATGATATTTCATCATATTAATCCTATGATGGTATTTACGGTTGATTCAGGCTGCTTCATTGTAAAGAGGGCCCCATGTCTATCTCCTGAACCTCAGAGACAATTCCTGCCAATATATAATATATATATAATATATATATATAAATAAAATTGTGGGGGGTGTATTGTGTGTGCATACCAAGCTCACATGTGGGGATCAAGGACAATTTTCTGGAGTTGTTCTTTCCTTCCACCATATGGATTCCATCGGACTGAACTCAGGTCATCACAGACTTGGCAGCAAGTCCTTTACCCACTGAGCCTTGTGCTGGATAGCTTTAGTGTCAACTGACACACCTGGGTTAAGGAGCCTCAATCGGGGAGTTGGCTCCATTGGACTGGCCTGTGCACATTGTGGAGTATTGTCTTGATGGTTGGGCAATGTGGGAGTGCCCAGACCCTATGGGTGGGCCGCCCTGGGCAGTTGTTGTGTGCGTATAAGAGGGCAGCCTGGGCATGGGCCAGGGGGGCAAGCCAGTAAGCACTATTCCTCCAAGCCCGTGCTTCAGCTCCTGTCTCCAGGTCCTGCCCGGAGTTCCCTACTTGGGCCCTGAGTGATGAACTGTGACCCAGGAGATGTGAGCTGAATGAACCCTTTCTCCCAAGTTGGTGTCGGTCAGAGTGTTTTGTCACAGCAATCAAAGAGGAAACTAGAACAGCCATCTTGCCAGCCCCCTTGTTAATTGTATACAATTTATTAGTATGGAAATATAACAGGCTTCCATAGTGGGTATGTCAGCTTGCACATGCATGGTGTGGTTAAGGGTAAACATTGATTACATCCTTTCCAGAACCTGTCAGGGTCAGGCGTTTTTTTCCATCACTGATATCACCTCTGGTCCAGGAGGTCCTGTGTTCTCAGTGTTATTTGCGTTTCCCTATGTGGCTGCTACTGAGCCAGCGGAATTCCGCACTCTCATCTTTTGGTTTCCTTCTCCAGTGATTAACTTCATAAGCTCTGTCCATTATTTTTTCCTGGTCTGCCGAATGGCTCACTCTCTCCTTTATTGATCAGGATGTTGCTTATCAGACCCAGTGCCTTGCATGTGTAGGTGGGTGCTGTGCCACTGAGCTGAGCCCCAGGACCAGGTCTTTCATTTTTGATGCAATAGATTGATTTTTTTCCTTTGCAATTTGAGCTTTTAAACTATTCAGAAATCCCTCTACACCTGAAGGTTAAGAATATTTTCTGGAGCCAGGCGTGGTGGTGCACGCCCTTTGATCCTAGCACTCCTAGCAGAGGCAGGCGGATCTTTGTGAGTTCAAGGCCATCCTGGCTACAATGTAAGTTCCAGGACAGCTGGGCTACTACAGGGAGACCCTGTCTTCGAGAAGATAAAAAAAAAAAAAAAAGAATATTCCTTGAATATTTCTTATGCCGGGTGTGGTGGCGCACGCCTGTAATCCCAGCACTTGGGAGACAGAGGCAGGCAGATATCTGTGAGTTCAAGGCCAGCCTGGTCTACATAGAGAGTTCCAGGCCAGCTGGGATTACAGGAAGACCCTGTCCTAAAAAAGACAAAAGAATATTTCTTATTATTTATTTATGTATTTTATGCATAATCTCTCTAGTCTATGCTAACTTCAAACCCATGACCCTTCCACCTCTGTTCGCTTGAAGTGGGCCTCTTTTGGTTGTATTTCCTACCACATCGGTCCTTTTTCCATTTTACATTAACTTATTTTTTAAGATTTTTTTTATTATGTGTGTATGGAATTTTGCCTGTATGTATGTAAGTGTATCATATGTGTGCAATGCCCAAGAAGGCCAGAAGAGCATTGGATCCCCTGGAACTAGAGTTATGGATGGTTGTTAGCTGTCCTGTGGGTGCTGGGAACTGAAACCTGGTCCTCTGTAAGAGCAGCCAATGCTCTTAACCGCTGAGCCATCTCTTTATTCCCATTAACTCCCACTCTCCTTTCACTACTGGGTCATTCGCTTTGGCACCAGCCACCACAGGTGTTGTAAGGAAGGATTGCAGTTTGCTTTCTTTACACACTGGGCCAGTTTCCTGTCCTCCTAAACAGTCTTTGCAATCCCCCTCAACACCAGCCTCCAAAAACTCTCCAGGCTGCTGGTTGGTGTGTTCCAGCCACAGCACTTTATCTGGTGTGTGGTGGTGTGTGTGTGTGTGTGTGTGCAATGTGTATTAGTGTCTGATAGGAGAACTCTTTACTCTTCCTTTTTAGGTTTTCATGGATTTATTTTATTCTTTTATATGCATTTCAGAGTAAATTTATCAAGATTATAAAAAAAATTCCTGGAGTTCAGTGTGTGTGTGTGTGTGTTTGTGTGTCTGTGTGTGTATGTGTCTGTGTGTCGTTTGTGGTTGTTTGTTATAGTGTGTGTATGTGTGTGTGTGTTTTGTTGTGTTTGTGTGTGTGTTTGTATGTATGTGTGTGTGTTTGTGTGTATGTGTGTGTTTGTGTGTGTGTGTGTGTGTGTGTGTGTGTGTGTACATGGTCAGAGGTCAACTCGAGATCTCATCCTTTAGGCACCAACCACCTTTTTGAGATACAGTGTCTTATCAGTCTGGAACTTGCCAGTTAGGTGAGGGATTCCCCAAGAGGACCCTGGTCTCTACCTCATCAGCACTGTGTTTGTGAGCACACACTACCACTCACCTTATGTGAGTGCTGGGGTTAAACTCGGTTTCTCATGCTTATACAATCAGGACCACTGAGCCATCTCCCCAGGCCCCCACCCTGGATTTTTTTATTGGGATTCCATTGAATTTACTTATAGATTAAGGAGAAATGACATATTTATAATAATAACCTTAATAATATAATATTATCACACCGCCCTGTCTAATAGGAAGGTTATCTGTTGTATAGAGGTCCTTTGAGTTTTCCTTACTTAGATATCTTTTAGTTTTATTGCTAGTGTGAGTGTTACCTTGTTATTTTTAGTGCAATTTCTAGGTGCCTATTACTGGTGCAGAGAACTGCTATTGATTTTTCATAAATTCATCTTAGATCATAAACTCCACTGAACTCTCATGTATGCCTGACTCTTTCGTCATCTCTTTCTCCTCCCCCTTCCCTTCTTTCTTCCCCTTCCTCTTCTTCCTCCTCCACTTCGTCCCTCTTCCTCCTGTTCCTCCCCCTTCCCCCCTCTACCTCCTTCTCCTGCTCCTTCTCTTCCTGGTCCTCTTCTTCTTCCTTCCTCCTCCTCCTCCTCCTCCTCCTCCAACTCCTCCTCCTCCTCGCTCCTCCTCCTCCTCCTCAGTCCTCTCCCCTCGGCTCCTTTTTTGATACAGGGGTCCGCAGCCTCAGGCTGCCTTTGCCTTGCTATGTAGCAGAACTGCCTGAATTCACTGATCCTCCTGCCTCTGTCTCCCAAGTGCTGGGATCATAGGTGTGCACCACCACATTTGGTTATCATTACTTCTCATATGATGTTCATTTGTTTTAAAAATTTTTTAAATTTATTTATTTTTTATTAATTTATTTATTTCGTATGTGTAAATGAATGTACTGTCTGCATGCAAGTCTGTGCACCCGTGTCGTGCAACCGCCGTGGGGTCAGAAGAGGATCTCGGATTCCCTGGAACTGGATTCTTCCTCGGGAATTGGAGTTTCAGACGGTTCTCAGCCGCCATGTGGGTGCTGGGGATCGAACCCGGGTCCTCCTGCAAGAGCAGTCGGTGCTTTAACACTAGGCATCTCTCCAGCTCTGATTTTCATTTCTTATACTCTTCTAGATCAAACCTTCTTAGTCATTATGCATCTTAAACCACAACTGGGTTCAGCTAGCTAACATCTGGTTCAGGATTTTAAGCCTATCTTCAAAAGTGAAGTGCTGTATGGCTTCCATTCTTGGAGTTGTGCTATGTGATTTTGGGGTTGAAGTTGTATTGATGACCAGATTAGCAGTATGGCGATCAGTGGGATCCTTGGCGTGGACTGAGTTCCAGGGAGAATAGGACGTGGCAGGGGCAGGCGGGCTTGGACAGTGTCTCCACCTTAGCCTCCCCAGAGCCTCCCATGAGCCACCTATCTGGCTGTTGTCATTTAAAAACTGCTTTTGATTTAACATTTATTTATTTCTGTGTGTGTGTGTGTTTGCGTGTGCGCGCAGTGTGTTCACATGTGTGCCATGGCACATATGGTCAGAGGACAACTTGCAGGAACAGCTTTTCCTCTACTGGGGATTAAACCCAGGTGGTCAAGATTTGGCAGCAGACACCTTGACACCTGAGCCAGCTCACCAGCTCCATGTTGTTTCAATTATTTATTTATTTATGGGCAGCCACATGCCACTGTGCACATGTGGAGGTCAGAGGACACAACTTTTGGGAGTCAGTTCTCTCTCTTTCTCATGTAGGAATCAGGGACGTTCAGGCCTGGAAGCGAGGGAGGGCCTTTTACCCTCTGAGCCAGGCCTCTGTGTCATTTTTTTTTTTTTTTTTTGCGTCTTTTCAAGACAATGAAAGCCAGGCGTGGGTGCTCATGCCTTTAATCTCAGCAATTGGGAGGCAAGAGGCAGGTGGATCTTTGTGAGTTCAAGGCCACCGGGTCTACAGGTGAGTTCTAGGACAGGTGGGACTAAAGGAAGACCCTGTCTTGAAAATAGCAAAAAAAAAAAAAAAAAAAAAATAGAAGAAATAGTCACGGGTTTGGGATTTTTGTGTTATTTTCCTCTTTGGCTGTCAGGAAAGAAGATTAAGTCATCATTTTCTTCAGTTCACGGGGTGTTATCAGTTTCGATCTGTTTAAAATCTCTTTTCATTTTCCTCCCTCCTTTTTTTTATTCATTTTTTTTTTCTCTTTCTCTATAGAGATCCACAATTTTTATTTTACTCTAATTTTCCCAGTGTAGAATTTTCCTTTTCAATGTCCAGTTCTGTGAGTTTTGACAAAAACACAGCCATGATCACCACCACAATCAAGATTTAGAACGGAGCAGGGCATAATAGCAGGGGCCTGTAATCTGTGCGTGCTCAGCAGGCTGAGGCCAGGAAGATCTGGAAACCGAGGCCAGCTTGAACCATATAACCAGGTCCAGTCTGAAAAAGAAAAAAAACCATTAACCTATTTAGGCTCCATCCATCCCATCCCCCCATCCCCACAGAGCCTCCCTGTCACCGCCCCTCACTGCAGTCTGCCTCTTGCTCCTGGCACCACTGATTTGTTCTTGTATTTTGAATTTGACATGCTCCCCCGACCTTCATGGGTCTGAACGCTTTGTCCCCAGCTGGTGGGCTTTTTGTAAGACCTTCACAGTGGGTGTCTAGCTGGCAGCCGGGGACAGCCTTTGAGGTTTACAGCCTAGTCCTGCCTCCTGCCGCACTCTCTGATCTGCCGTCTCCAGCCAGGATGTGAACAAGCCTCTGTCATGAGCCACAGGGCCACTCTGCCACTACAGCAACAGAAATCCCTCTGAATTGTGAGTCAAAATAAATGTGTCCTTCCATCAGGTAATGTCACTAACAAAACAACTAACACAATTCTGTATAATCTTCTTTGATTTTATGTCTTCCACAATATCATATAAACAGAGTCTCGTATTGTCTAACTTAGTGAGTTTGCATCCTTTCCCTTAATTCCTGCACCTGATATTCTTGTTCCTCTACCTTGCATTGACAAGGAGATTGTCATTTTTATGGCTGTACAGTGTTCACTGAGTGGTTTATTCGTTTGCTGGTTAGAAGACTTTGGGGTTATCTGTGGTTGGGGAGGTTATGAATAAAATTGCTATGAGCATATGTTGAAATATCGTTATTGGGATATAATAACTTTCATTTCATTTGACTGAGTGTAGTTCTGGGTCTTATGTGAGTGTCTGTTGATAAGAAAGTGCCAAGGTGCTTTCTGAAGTAACTACTATTTTTGGATGCTTGTCAGCAAAGTATACTAGTTCAGTTCTTGTGCAGGCTTATCCCCTTGATACTGTATTTCGTATTCCTTTAAAAAATTTTTTTTAATTTATTTTATTTATGTATAGGAATGTACTATCTTGCATTAGGTTTGTTCACCCATGTCGTGCAATGCCGTGGAGGTCAGAGAGGGTGTCGATCCCCTGGACTGGAGTTCTCCTGGAATTGGAGTTTACAGATGGTTCTCAGCCACCATGTGGGTGTTGGGGTCGAACTTGGTCCTCTGCAAGAAGCAGGTCGGTGGTCTTACCGTAGACCTCTCTCCAGCCCGTATTTCTTATTCCTTTTAAACAATTCTAATAGCTACATAGTAATATTTCATTGTGGCCTGTGTGTGCGCACCTGATGTGCGTGTGCGGGTGCTGTGTGTGTGTACATTTATGGGGGTGCATTGTGTGGAGGTTCCTGTGCATGTGAATGCTGATGTCAGATGTCTCCTTCAGTTATTTCTTATGGAGCCCTGGGTTTAAACCCCAGCACCCCAAACAAAACTGGGTCATGGCAGTACATGCCTATAAACTCAGTATGAAGTCAGCGTACCAGGTTACATGAGACACTGTCTCAAAAAATTTTTTTATTTCGCTAATCGAAAAGGGTATTTGAGCCTGGTATATGGGGCATTGAATTTAGCCCAAGCGCTTGGGAGCAGTGTTAGCAGCGATTTGAACGTCGTCATCTCCCATGTGGAGCTACCAGGCAGCCTAGGTCACATGCAGAGTTCCAGGCCAGCTGGGGCTACAGCTGTTCGCTAAAAAAGGGAGTGCCCTGATCTCAAAAAGAATGAATTACTTAAGTTGTTCTTTTTGTGTTGTCATAAATGTGTTTTTGTTGGCTTGTTTGTGTTTAAACACATTTTTGTTGCTGTGGCAAAATATCCTGCCAAAGCAACTTAAGGAAGAAAGGGTTATTCGGGCCACAGTTTCCAACGCAGTTCATCACACTGGGGAAGTAACAGCCCTCTCCAAGAGAGTGAGGGGAGATGGTCACATTGGCAATCTGTTACTCAGGACCCAATAGCCAACTTCTCCATTTTAAACAATCCAGGATCCCTTGCAAAGGGAATGCTTCCACCCACAGTCGAGATCACCTCAACTAATGTAGCCGTAATTACCCCTAACAGGCATGCCTGGAGGCTTACCTCTCACAGGATTCTAGATCTTGTCAAACAGTTAACACTGCCGGTCACACCATCCATCAGCTTCAGATGGCACAGTAGCCTCTGCCATCTCTTTAGCTTCTAAAATAAATGAAAGAGACAGAAATGAGGAGATTGGATTTTATTCCCTTAGTAATTCATGGAACTCTTGCAAAGGCCTGAATATCCCCCACTAAAATGCAAGTTGAAATTTATTGCCTGTTGTGAGACCATGTGGCATGTGAAGAGGTGACTGCATTGTTGGGCTTTCGCCCATAATTATAAATGGTTTGTTCTATTGGTGAATTAATTGAAATGGCTTTGGTTTAAAAAATTATTTCAGCCAGGGCGTGGTGGGGCATACCTTAATCCTAGCACTCAGGAGGCAGAGGCAGGGGGGATCTCTTTGGGTGAGTTCAGGCCCAGCCTGGTCTAGCAGAGCGAGTTCAGGAAAGCTGGGTACAGGGAGAAACCCTGTCTCGAAAGACAAAAAAAAAAAACCCAAAACAAAAAAATTTGATTTCGGGGGCTTGGAGAGATAGCCTAGCGGTTAAAGCACCGACTGCTCTTGCAGAAGACCCGGGTTCAATCCCCAGCACCCACATGGCAGCTGACAACCATCTGTAACTTCCATTCCAGGGAATTCCAGTCCAGGGGAATCCGAGACCCTCTTCTGACCTCGTGAGGGCATTGCACAACATGGGTGCACAACCTACATGCAGACAGAACATTCATAACACATACAAAAATTTAATTATTTCTTATGTTTTACTTTTTTTATATGTCTGAGTGTATTTTCCTCCTCCATGTGTATAAGTGCGCCCATGTCGCTAAATGCAAAAGAGATCAGGAGAGAGTGTTCAGATTCCCCTGGAACGGGAGTTAAAGACGTCCTCAGCCACCATGTTGTTCTGGGGATCGAACCCGGGGCCGCTGCAAGAGCAAGGTCAGTGCTCTTAACCAACCGCTAAGGCCCATCTCTCCAGCCCCATGGTTTGTATTAAAAGCATTTCTCTGGCTAGTTTGCTGGGTCACCATCTGATCTCCGTGACATCCTGTACTGTCGCTCCTCTGGGGCCTCCCAACCCTCTAGGACCAGAGCTATGAATAAACATTTAGTCGTTTTTTTTTTTTTTTTTTTTTTTTTTTTTTGGTCTTTTTGAGACAGGGTCTCCCTGGTAGCTCAGGGGGCTCTGGGCTGTCCCTGGAACTGCACTAGTAGACCAGGCTGGCCTCGAACTCACAGAGGTTCGCGTGCCTCGGCCCTCCCATGTGCTAGGATTAAAGGCGTGCACCACCACGCCCGGCATTTATTTATGTCTGTACGTGTATGAATGGTAACTGTTTGCATGCAAGTTTGTGCACCCCGTGGTCGTGCAATGCACGCGGAGGTCAGAAGAAAGGTGTCCGGTTCCCCTGGAACCGGAGTTCTCGTGAAATTTGGAGTTTCAGACGGTTTCGGCCGCCATGTGGTGCTGGGGACGACCTGGGTGCTCTGTAAGTGCAGTCGGCACTCTTAACCCTCTAGGCCAGTCTCCAGCCCTAAACATTATTTTAAAACTACCCCCCCCATCCCTTGGTTTTCAGCTATAGCAACAAAAATGAAGTAAGTCAGGCTGTTGCCTAAGTCTTGTTTTCTGGTCGTACATTGCTGGCCTACAGACATGTGCTTGGCGTTTGTAATGTTTGAATTTTGTTTCCTTAGTGACCTTGTTTGTTTTTTTTTCTTTAGTTGTTTATTTTTAAAAGGGATTCTACAATAGAAGAGCACAGTTTTGTTTTCAGATCACAGTAACATTGCTCAGTTTCCATACATTGGTAACTGGTGCTAGCATCCACGGTGAGGGATACCATTCGTCATTTTGTTTTTCTGGGACTGAGTTACTTCTCTCAGCATGATATCATCTAGCTCCGGCCAGGTACCTGCAAGCCTCATTATGTTTATCTTTCTTTTTTTTTTTTTTTTTTTTAACAGGGAGGAGGGAGGAAGAGCGGGAGGGGGGAAGGGAGAAGGAGGAAAGAGAGGGGAAGGGGAGGGGAGGGGGAGGGGGCAGTAGAGGGGAGGAGAGGGAGGTTAGGATATAGAGAGCGAGATAAAGAAGAGTGAGATATAGCAGGAGTATTGTGGGGTATCTTTCTTTTAATTAAAGACGGCTTGCATAGAACTCCATTGTGTAGATGTACCACATTTCCCTTATCCAGCTCATCAAGTTGAGGGGCACTTGGGGTTTGGTTCCAACTTTTTTGCTATTGTGAACAGAGCTGCAAATAGATAGGGCCTTGCATATATCTCTGTGGTAAGACGAGGCTTGTGGGTACATACCAAGGAGAGGTATGACTGGATCAAATGGCAGTATCATTCCAAGTCTTCCCAAGGGTTCTCCACATTGCTGTCCATAGTGGCTGTAAGAGTTTACATTCCCACCAGCAGTGGATGCGTGTTCCTCCCCTTTCCCCACAAACTCTCAGCCTTGGTATCTTTGTTTTCTTGATCCTAGCCAGTCTTATCAGAGGAAGATGAGATCTTTAAAGTGGTTTTATTTAATTTGCATTTCCTATAGCGAGGTTGAACACTTTTGTAAAGATGTTTCTCGGTTATCTCTAATTCCTCACTTGAAGTCTCCATTCAGCTCTTTTCTCCATCTTGTTGAGGGGGGTCCCATTTGTTTTTCCTGTTCTTCGTTTTTGAAAAGTTTTTAATTATTTTTAATGTGTATGCATGTACTGTCTGCATTAGTTTGTGCACCCGTGTTGTGCGAATGCCATGGAGGGTGCAGAGAAGGTGGCAGATTCCCCGGAAACTGAGGTAAAGATGTTCTTAGTAGCCGCCATGCGGTTTGGTCTTCTTAAAACCGCTGGAGCCATCTCTCAGCCCCTCTTCTTTTGTTTTTTTGAGTAGGTTATATATTCTGGAAATCAAATACTTTGTNTGCTTCTTAACCGCTTAGGCGTAATCCTCTCCATGCCCCTGACATTTACAGTTTAGAATTATACACTTAGAAGCAGGTGGGTCCAGGAATTGAACCTCGCAGTCTTCCCTGTGTTGACCAAGTGGGGATGAAACTCAAGCATGCTGGGTCCTGCAGGTTGCTTGGGGCCAGGGCCCTCAGGGTGGTTCTTCCTGGAATTCCTGTTACCTGCTGACCTAAGGAGGGGTTGCTATTATGCATAACCTATGGAGGGAAAAATGCTACCGACCCAATGAAGTTGGCTATGGAAGACTCTCTTTATTCAGCAGGGCTATTTTGGAATCTTAGTCACAGCGGTCTTGGGGGTAACTCTAGCCCTTATTGGGCGATAGCTTATCCAGAGTTAGCAAGCGTACTATGGTCTAGCGTTTCAGCCTCCTATAACTGCCCCTACGATACAAAGGTTTCTTTAGGACACAGTCTGGCAGTGAACCAGAACCGGGTTCTAGGGGAGTTTTTCTTTTCACTTAGTTCCAGAGTGCCCAGATCACTGTTCTCACCCAAGCCCTTGGAATGTAGTCTGATTGGATCTTCAGCCTAGGCGTGGAAAGGCCGAATATCCACCAGCGCTCTGCTCTCCTCCATTACTTGCCCCAAATGCGATGATTCTCTGCTGGCGCACTCTCCTCCTGCTCCCTGGGGGAAATTGTGAATGCTTTAACCTGTTGTCCCAGCATGTAAGAAGCCTGTAAATGCCCAACTTCTTATTCCTCTCTCAGAGGCATCAGAGAGTGGAAACTAGTCAACATCGGTAGAACCATGACACCAAGATACCACTTTGTTTCTGTACCTGTGGGTCTTCCCTAGTGATTGAAGATATGACCTGGCTCTTGAGATGCTGAACCAGGTCTCTCATTGCCCAGGATTTTATTGTACTTTCGACAGACTCTGATAGTCTCGTCTATTTGCAGAGAATTTGGAGGAGCCAGTACGGGCAACCTGCAACTTGGTGAGGCAATTTGGGATTGCCTTAATGGGCCTTCTACTATAAGTCCATAGCACGTAGTGTTTGTTGTATGGTCGCCCACCTTGCACCCAGCGACCCCTTCTTCTGGAATCCGCCACGAACATGTTGTTAAAGGCTTTATGACTGCCGCGTAGTGACAATGCTCGTGTCTCGCTGCTGAAGTCTCTTCGCGCCCAAAGTTTGGACAAACTCTCCATGTTTCACCTCAGTGTAACTCTTTTGAAACAAACCCCTGAAGAGACTGTGGTACTAGAACGGATGCCCCCCTAAAGATCAAACGCAACTCGGCAGATGCTAAACCACAACCTGAGCATTTTTGTTACCTGCTCTCTGTTGGTTATTGGTGAGGGAAGGATGCTCACAGGGCTGACACACCACACCACAACACCATCTGGCAGAAGGCAGAAGCGACACATCACCAGCAGTGGTGGGTATTGCCGCAAGGGTATAATGTTTGCACCTCCGAAAAAGTGTGTCGAAACACCCTAAACCTTCTCCTGTACGGCCGCACCTCCATGTGGGACGTCTCTGAAGTGTTACACGATGGCAATGAATCCAGATTCGAAGTGGTTGTGAACTTCCTGTCGGCAGCCTCAGCAAGCATAGCTAAAGTGCAGGACCTATCCAACTGGCAGCTTTAACTATGCCGAAGATTTCGCCTGCGTTTGCAGGCGAATGTGAGGTATGGTGAGGCAGACCCATTGTCCTTTCCATCCCCTCCTTGCCGGAGGAGAGGGAGCGGCCACGACTTCTGTTTGAGCTTTTCAATGCGCCTAGCCCCTGGTTGCATTACGTTAACATTCCAGGCTCAGCTCGGGTGATAACTGAAATTTAAAGGGAGCTGGAGATACCACTGTCTCCAAAAAAAAAGTCATATAGAGACAACCAAATGAAAACCCAGGTAGGACCCCCTCGGAACTGAGCTCATTAGGAGTCTTAACCCCCTCGCAGTATTTGCTGTGACTCCAGGGCAGGTGAAGATCAAGGCTGTCCTCGAGAGTTGACAAGATTTCTGTATGTTTTTACCGTGCAGAAGTGCTGTTAGCCTTAGTGTTTCAACAGTCATGTCTGTACTAACATTGGACTATTGAAATTACCTTGTGCTCTTTCATACTGTCACATTGTCAACAAGATTCTGGACCTTTCCCCTCACTATATTTTCATAAAAATTTATTTTCCCTCTAATAGGAATAAACTTAAACGTTTTTAGGCTTCTCCTTGTAGTGGATTTGTTCCACTCTTAGAAGGACGACAAGTACAGTCATGAACCTAACCTAGTACTCTAGAAGCAAACTACCTATGGTACCCAAGATGCCGATCGCACTGGCAAATCAGGCTGTTTTGGTGTATACACCCGAGCCTGTTTGAGCCAAACTTCCTGGTGCGTGATTACATGAGTGCACAGCTGGGTATATTCTTTGGTTCACAGATCTGATTTGTCATAGGATCGTAGGTAGGGCACGATAAATCGATAAGAGTAATCGCGATACTTGTCTATAACGACTGGAGAGGATTGAGTGCTGGATCAATAGCACATATAGTGAAAAAAAAACGCGCACACTGTCAGCCGTGTAAAAGTCTGTGTGCACTCTTTGATAGCTTACCTATACCCAAGCTCCACCTTGTCCATTGTCCAATTTATCTCTCTCACATATCTCCAACGTATTTCTTGCACATGAGCCCCCACTCCAGCTGCTTTTCTGGCACCTGAAGGGCCCTTCGAACTCACTTTCAGCCCTTTTTCTTGGAACGAAACCCAATTCTCTAAGTGCCTTTTGCCATTTGTATTTCTCCAACTCATAAATCTCAGGCTGGGCTAGGCAAGCCCCCACCTCTTGTATTTGTACCTAAGTCCCGTGATTGCCCAACCTATTTTCCAGAAAGCACCTTATTATATATATGAAACAGTTGTCATCTTTATAGAGTATCGCGTTTGTAGAGAAGACTCTGATGGTTCCTATTTTCCCAAACCAAGGAATCAGACCAGGCAGGCTTGTTGACTCTAAGCAGTGTTGAGAGGGTTGCTCTGGGGAGAACACATCCAGCAGAAATGCCCAGGGTAACCAAAACCCTAGCAGTAACTAGTTAGGCCAGAAATTGGTTATCACTCATACAGAGCCATTAGGGGAAATTTCACCTCTGTGCTGCCCAAGCACAACCGCTGTTCCAGCCCACTGAACAGCTTTTCCTCTACTGGGGATTAAACCCAGGTTGTCAGATTTGGCAGCAGACACCTTGACCCACTGAGCCAGCTCACCAGCTCCATGTTGTTTCAATTATTTATTTATTTATTTGGCAGGCACATGCCACTGTGCACATGTGGAGGTCAGAGGACAACTTTTGGGAGTCAGTTCTCTCTCTTTCTCATGTAGGAATCAGGGACGTTCAGGCCTGGAAGCGAGGGAGGGCCTTTTACCCTCTGAGCCAGGCCTCTGTGTCATTTTTTTTTTTTTTTCGTCTTTTCAAGACATGAAAGCCAGGCGTGGTGGCTCATGCCTTTAATCTCAGCACTTGGGAGGCAGAGGCAGGTGGATCTTTGTGAGTTCAAGGCCAGCCTGGTCTACAGAGTGAGTTCTAGGACAGGTGGGACTAAAGGAAGACCCTGTCTTGAAAATAGCAAAAAAAAAAAAATAGAAGAAATAGTCACGGGTTTGGGATTTTTGTGTTATTTTCCTCTTTGGCTGTCAGGAAAGAAGATTAAGTCATCATTTTCTTCAGTTCACGGGGTGTTATCAGTTTCGATCTGTTTAAAATCTCTTTTCATTTTCCCCTTTTATTTATTCATTTTTTTTCTCTTTCTCTATAGGAAGATCACAATTTTTATTTTACTCTAATTTTCCCAGTGTAGAATTTTCCTTTTCAATGTCCAGTTCTGTGAGTTTTGACAAAAACACAGCCATGATCACCACCACAATCAAGATTTAGAACGGAGCAGGGCATAATAGCAGGGGCCTGTAATCTGTGCGTGCTCAGCAGGCTGAGGCAGGAAGATCTGGAAACCGAGGCCAGCTTGAACCATATAACCAGGTCCAGTCTGAAAAAGAAAAAAAACATTAACTATTTAGGCCCATCCCATCCCATCCCATCCCATCCCCACAGAGCCTCCCTGTCACCGCCCCTCACTGGCAGTCTGCCTCTTGCTCCTGGCACCACTGATTTGTTCTTGTATTTTGAATGTGACATGCTCCCCCGACCTTCATGGGTCTGAACGCTTTGTCCCCAGCTGGTGGGCTTTTTGTAAGACCTTCACAGTGGGTGTCTAGCTGGCAGCCGGGGACAGCCTTTGAGGTTTACAGCCTAGTCCTGCCTCCTGCCGCACTCTCTGATCTGCCGTCTCCAGCCAGGATGTGAACAAGCCTCTGTCATGAGCCACAGGGCCACTCTGCCACTACAGCAAACAGAAATCCCTCTGAAATTGTGAGTCAAAATAAATTGTCCTTCCATCAGGTATTTCATCTAACAAAACAACTAACACAATTCTGTATAATCTTCTTTGATTTTATGTCTTCCACAATATCATATAAACAGAGTCTCATATTGTCTAACTTAGTGAGTTTGCATCCTTTCCCTTAATTCCTGCACCTGATATTCTTGTTCCTCTACCTTGCATTGACAAGGAGATTGTCATTTTTATGGCTGTACAGTGTTCACTGAGTGGTTTATTCGTTTGCTGGTTAGAAGACTTTGGGGTTATCTGTGGTTGGGGAGGTTATGAATAAAATTGCTATGAGCATATGTTGAAATGTCGTTATTGGGATATAATAACTTTCATTTCATTTGACTGAGTGTAGTTCTGGGTCTTATGTGAGTGTCTGTTGATAAGAAAGTGCCAAGGTGCTTTCTGAAGTAACTACTATTTTTGGATGCTTGTCAGCAAAGTATACTAGTTCAGTTCTTGTGCAGGCTTATCCCCTTGATACTGTATTTCGTATTCCTTTAAAAATTTTTTTTTAATTTTATTTATTTATGTGTATGAATGTACTATCTGCATGTAGGTTTGTTCACCCGTGTCGTGCAATGCCGTGGAGGTCAGAGAGGGTGTCGATTCCCCTGGAACTGGAGTTCTCCTGGAATTGGAGTTACAGATGGTTCTCAGCCACCATGTGGGTGTTGGGGATCGAACCTGGGTCCTCTGCAAGAGCAGTCGGTGGTCTTAACCGCTAGGCCATCTCTCCAGCCCCTGTATTTCTTATTCCTTTTAAACAATTCTAATAGCTACATAGTAATATTTCATTGTGGCTGTGTGTGTGCACATGTGTGCGTGTGCATGTGTGTGTGTGTGTGTACATTTATGGGGGTGCATGTGTGGAGGTTCCTGTGCATGTGAATGCTGATGTCAGATGTCTCCTTCAGTTATTTCTTATGGAGCCCTGGGTTTAAACCCCAGCACCCCACAAAACTGGGTCATGGCAGTACATGCCTATAAACTCAGTATGAAGTCAGCCCAGGTTACATGAGACACTGTCTCAAAAAAATTTTTTTTATTTCCCTAATCAGAAAGGGTATTGAGCCTGGTATAGTGGCATATGAATTTAGCCCAGCGCTTGGGGAGCAGTGTTAGAAGCATTTGAATCTCTGTGAGATCCAGGCCAGCCTGGTCTACATAGAGAGTTCCAGGCCAGCTGGGGCTACAGCTGTCTCAAAAAGGGAGCCCTGATCTCAAAAAGAATGAATTACTAAGTTGTTCTTTTTTGTTGTTGTCAGTAATGTGTTTGTTTGGTTGTTTGTGTCTTAAACACATTTCTGTTGCTGTGGCAAAATATCCTGGCCAAAGCAACTTAAGGAAGAAAGGGTTTATTCTGGCTCACAGTTTCAAGCAGCAGTTCATCACAATGGGGAAGTAACAGCCTCTCCAAGAGAGTGAGGGAGATGGTCACATTGCATCTGTACTCAGGAACCCAATAGCCACTGTCTCCATTTTATACAATCCAGGATCCCTTGCAAAGGGAATGCTTCCACCCACAGTCGAGATCACCTCAACTAATGTAGCCGTAATTACCCCTAACAGGCATGCCTGGAGGCTTACCTCTCACAGGATTCTAGATCTTGTCAAACAGTTAACACTGCCGGTCACACCATCCATCAGCTTCAGATGGCACAGTAGCCTCTGCCATCTCTTTAGCTTCTAAAATAAATGAAAGAGACAGAAATGAGGAGATTGGATTTTATTCCCTTAGTAATTCATGGAACTCTTGCAAAGGCCTGAATATCCCCCACTAAAATGCAAGTTGAAATTTATTGCCTGTTGTGAGACCATGTGGCATGTGAAGAGGTGACTGCATTGTTGGGCTTTCGCCCATAATTATAAATGGTTTGTTCTATTGGTGAATTAATTGAAATGGCTTTGGTTTAAAAAATTATTTCAGCCAGGCGTGGTGGTGCATACCTTTAATCCTAGCACTCAGGAGGCAGAGGCAGGGGGATCTTTGTGAGTTCAAGGCCAGCCTGGTCTACAGAGCGAGTTCCAGGAAAGCTGGGGCTACAGGGAGACCCTGTCTCGAAAAGACAAAAAAAAAAAACCCAAAAAACAAAAAAATTATTTCTTGGGGCTGGAGAGATAGCCTAGAGGTTAAGAGCACCGACTGCTCTTGCAGAAGACCCGGGTTCAATCCCCAGCACCCACATGGCAGCTGACAACCATCTGTAACTCCAATTCCAGGAGAATTCCAGTTCCAGGGGAATCCGAGACCCTCTTCTGACCTCTGAGGCATTGCACAACATGGGTGCACAAACCTACATGCAGACAGTACATTCATACACATACAAAAAAATTTATTTCTTATTTTTACTTTTTTTATATGTCTGAGTGTATTTCCTCCATGTGTATAAGTGCGCCCATGTCTCTAAATGCCCAAAGAGATCAGGAGAGAGTGTCAGATTCCCCTGGAACTGGAGTTAAAGACGGTCCTCAGCCACCATGTGGGTTCTGGGGATCGAACCCGGGTCCTCTGCAAGAGCAGTCAGTGCTCTTAACCGCTAGGCCATCTCTCCAGCCCATGGGTTTGTTTTAAAAGCAGTTCTCTGGCTAGTTTGCTGTGTCACCATCTGATGCCTCGTGACATCCTGTACTGTCCTCTGGGCCTCCCACCCTCTAGGACCATGAGCTATGAATAAACATTTATTCTTTTTTTTTTTTTTT